>CM076583.1:374898626-375163813 GCA_034641835.2 Pinus albicaulis
CACTTTTAAAGATTTTATACAATTTCTTGAAAATTTTAGTGTTTTATAATAAAATTATTATATTTTAAAAAAATTGTAATTTTTTTAAGAAAAAATGATACATAATTAAACTTTTCCAAAAAACATCAATACAATTTAGCTCCTAAAGTTTTGGCAATATAATATTTTATTCAAATTCAAGTCAAAGCTACTCACAACTTAAAAGAAGTTTTATAAAGATAATAGGAACTCATTAAACCATTGTTGAATAAAAGGATACATCACTAAATATAGAATATTGATACCATTGAAAAATAATGTCACATATAAGTTTGTTCAAAAATTGTAGTGCAATAGAAACATAGGGAATAATAAAATATTAAGATACTATAAATAAGTTATTACCTCTTATTACTCGAAGAACAAAAGAATCGTATTTTTATACCCAACTTAAAGAACGCCAACTTAACTAAAATGTCAATGAATTCTCATGAACTCCACTTTGAAAAGAAGGTGTTAAACGATCCTTAAAACATTGTGGGATGAAATAATTTTCTATTTCTATCGTACAAAGAGTGTGGACGATAAAAAAAATATTTAATCTTAAATATTTTTGTTTACATAAGCGATAAAGAGTAAATTTAATATATTTACAACACTATTAACATTTATATTATATATTTTAAAATCGTCAAAATTATGGATATTTAAGAAATATTTTCTCCAATAGTTTCATCTTAGAAATAAAATTTCAAAACAGGCTAATTAACTCATTTTTCATTTTTTTTAAATACTATAAAACAATGTTTCTCTTAGAAACATAAAAAACATCATCATATTATTCTTACTCACGGGAGAATGTCAAGACTATAATTTTCAATCCATTGCTGACCATCAATTAATTAGTATTTCATTTAATTAGTGCTCAATCTATTGTTAATTATCAATTAATTAACTTTTGATTTTAAATATTTTTCTATTATTCAATTTTATATCAAAAAAATGAAATAATTTATCTTTTATAATATTGAAATTATTTTTATAAAACATGTTATTGATTAACACGCTGAAAGTGATACAATGCAATTTTTATAATTTATATAACTTAAATTCAAATTCTTAGTGTAAAATTGTGACTTCATCTGTAAAACTTTTTTTTGGAATGAAATATTAGTAATAATTTATATTGAAAATTTGAAAGTGAATGCCACATTAGAAAATGATTTTGTGAAAGTGATTTATAGATTGTAAACTATTTTATAAATAAAGGAAAAGTATTATATTGAATTATTTTAATTTATTGAAATTAAGTAAATAATTGTATGCTTATTAATTTAACATAGTGTATTTTTAAATAATTGAATAATTTTTTATTAGCGAGTTAATTTTAGTTGAATGAGTATATGTTATTTAGTTCAATGTATTTCAAATTAAAATAGATAGATTTAGTAAAAGTATTTTAATAAAACTATTTTCGTTATCTAGAGAAATATATAGTAAAAGATTAGCGAATTACACAACTATTAATAACTATTGTTGTAGCATATTAACTCAAATTTTCGTCTATAATTATGCATCGATTTCATGATTCTTTTAACTCATTTAGTAAATCAAAAATATCACAAAAATCACACAATGATCAATCACATCATTAGACATCCCCTTACTCAATAGTATTAAGTGAGCCCATCCCTTGACCATAGTCATAAAATATTACATTGAAAAAACATCTTTAATTCAACATAACTAGCTATAATCAATTACAATCATCTGGATATCATTTACCACCCACGAATCCTCAATCCTTGTCTTTCTGGTTGAATTTTTTCCATCAGTGGATCATCCGATATAGCGAACTCCTAAATATATACAAATGTCATAATGTTAAACATGAACTATCATTTTTACAAGTCACCATTCTTTCCTGTCATTGTTGTCATCAACACACTTGATTTCATGATTAGGAAAATATTAATAGACTAATAATCAATCTTTACTAGTGAAAATTCAACATCTATTTGTGTGCATCCATAAAACATAAAAAATCTAATGGAATATATTCTCTAACATCATTGCACATGGATTAGTGACAAGTCAATCGCTATCAAGCGTCATCTTTCCAGCAAAACACTAACATAATCTTACATGCACTTTGATATTATTTACAAAGGAAAGCTAGCATAGTAGATATTGTTCTTGTGCAAACAAATGTATAACAAGATTTCAATATAACTATTCCAACAATAAATTTTCTTTTTGTCTACTATTATGTTTTATTTTCCAAAGGGATTAATTAAATAGACTCTATACTTATGCATGTGAATGAATGTTCTTTTCCAAAAAAATATTTCGTGCCGGATAGCTATTCACAATGGCCATTATATATAAAAATTCAAGCTCTATTCCAAACAAAGTTAACATAATAGTTATAATTTATTGCAAAAAAATACTTTTCCTCTCCAACAAAAAATAACATGATAGCTTGTTCTTCTTTCATGTGAAACATATATTTCTTCGTAAATGAAACTAACTAAATCTTGAATTGAAAAATTAACACATTTCTTTTCTAAGAGATCAGACACATACCATTTATTATTTCATGCATGAAAAGGGACATTTCCATATTACCCAAAACATACAGACCAATAAATATGCATAATCATCTCTCAAAATAAAGTTAATACCATAAATAATCCATTTAGGTGTGAAAATAGATATTGTTTTTCCCAAAAGAAGGATAACAAAATAAATATTATGTGATTTCACCTTTATTTTCTCTAGAAAATATAATACCAAAAATATATTTTTCCATGCATGCAAGTGTGTATGTTTCTCTAAAGAATCTTCCAAAGGAATCTTAACACAATAAAACACCCGATTTCTCGTTTTCCTCTCCAAGAATCTAATTCAATAATGGATACAACGACATGTTTTTATCTTTTGTTATGTTTAAAGAGTTATAACACAACAAATAATTCTTTGCATATATATATATATATATATATATATATATATATATAGATTCCACACTATTTTTTTTTTTTCAGAAGTTAGCTAACTTGCTAACTATTATGTATGCAATACAAAATATTGACACATCGAACAAATTTGTAATATTTCCTCAAGAAATAGCATGAACAACAAATCCTTCTCAAATAACACAACCAATATTATTTTATGCAAAGGTTTTATGTGAACTCTTTCTCAAAAATGTTACCCACATATTCATTTTGAGCAGATCAAATATACTAGATATTATTCATATGAACATAAGAACATATTCTCTCTAAGTGTCCAATATTTCTCTTAAAAAATTCAATGCATATGCATCATGAGAAAATCATGGGAAATCTCTTAAATGAAATAACTTGATCCCTTTTCAATAAGTATCAACATAATTGTTCTATTTTTGTATGCATGTCAATAACTTATTTCTTTTCAATAAATATCCAACTTAATAGTTATTTGTTTTTGCAAGAAATTAATTTATTTATTTTCAATAATATTAACCCAATATTTATCTCCATATTTATATAAATTCTTATCCAATAGAAAAATCAAATGGAAGAAATATGTTTTACTCATTTTTTTCCTCTTTAAACCATCAACTATGGACGCAGTTTCTGAATATATAGAAACGAAATTTTGAAAATGAAAAGAGGTTTTTGTTTCGAATGGGTTTATTAAAAATTCCTCTCTTTCGTTTTACACAGGTTTCATAGTTTGGAAGATTCGAATGAATCTTTGTAGCCTATTTTTCCAAATTTAAATATTAAATAATTTATTGTTTTTGTCATAAACTTTGGACACGGCTTTTGAGAATTTGAAAGAATATTTTTCAAATATGAAAGAGGATTTTGGGGAGAATGGGTGCATTTACAAAATCCTATTTCACTTTTTACACATATTTCATGGTTTGGGAGATTTTGAGAATTTGAAAGCATAGTTTTCAAATTTGAAAGAGGATTTTGGGGAGAATGGGTGCATTTACAAAATCCTATTTCAGTTTTTACACATATTTCACGGTTTGGGACATACAAAGACATATTTGGACAATCTTCTCCAATAGCCCATTCAATTCACACAATTATTTATCCATGATTTTTTTTTAAGAATTGAATGCATAATAAATATCTTAAAAATTCAATGAAAAAAACACATATTCCTCTATGCACAAAATTCCATGGAGATTTTCCCAAGAAAATAACCTTGACTCTTTATCATATGAGAATTCTCAAGTAAATAAATTTTATTCTTATTTATTCATGCACCATATGGAAACACAATATTTTTCAAAGAGCATAGTTACTTATCTCTAAGTGCATGCTTGGAATCCCTCCTTCTTATATCTTGGCTCCATTCTACTTTTGTTTTGTCATTAGTTTTCATATTTTTCCCATAGGCTTACAATAACTGAAATTAAGAAAATGGAATAGATTTTATAAATTCTACAAGAATTCCATAAATCGTCGATAAACCAGATTTTTCCTAAATCGTAAAATCACTCCATAAATCACTCCATAATTCATATTTTTCTAAATTCTAAAATAACTCAATAAATTATCCATAAATCTCTCCCGCTTTTCCTTTGAAGGTATTTTTTTCTTTTTCTTATGACCAAAATATCACTTCTCCATAGTTTTTCTAAAAGTATTACTCATTATTTCTAAAACTCATAAAATATACCAACTTGGAAATTTAATTTCTTTAGATATAAGAATATAAATTCTTCTAAACAAAACAATTAAAAGTTAATTCTTGTAATATTCTTATAATTAAGAATTACAAAATAATCTTCATGTAATATCAATATAAGAACTAATAATATTTAATTATTCAAAAAACCTCATTTTAGGAGAGTTTTTATGGTAGCTTATGCCACGGATATTAGAAAAGTACATCACGATAATATTATAGAAAAAATGCTCTACCAGAGTTGTTGACCCAAATAGAGTTGAAAAAACAAAAATATAACAACAAGAGAAAGTTATATAGCCTCATTTAGAGCCCACATTAACCATAAGAGACCCAAAAACCAAAGGTAACCATCAGAAATATTCAATCACCATAATCCAGACCAATAGCTTCGAACATATTGTAAGGGGGTGGAGGAGGACAAAAGGCTTCATGCACATGAGATTTCATATGCTACAACCTTCCCTCCAAGCATTCCTATATTGTCTGCCTCATCAGAGATAAACTAACTTATCCATCATGTTCCACTAATTATGCTACAAATAATTCATAAAGGCTATGACCACATTATGATCGTCATGTTCATATGTGCCTCAATTGTCCCATAAACAATGTGACTTGATGCAACTGAGCTTCAAATGAGTCAAGTGTAGGGTGTAGAATGAATCTTCCTCGAGATTCAGCAGGATATTAGTCAACCTCCTCCCCAATATATATTTTTTCTATGGGATGCACTACATTGACAGTTGGAGGATTGACACCCGTACGGGCACATCCTCTTTGGTGTTGCATCACACGCCAACTTTCCCATGCATCAAAAACAGATAGATACTCATACCATGGAAACCACCAAATGAAAACAACTTATTATTCCTAACACATAACATGTATAATCAGACCCAAAAATTCCTATGAAACCACCATAGCTCCTAAGACAACAACCACTTGACCACCTTACTCGCTAGGAAATTCCAAGACCTTATAGCCCAGAGCCCCAACTCTATGTCTGTTGCCTAATCATGGAACTGAAGCGACATGGGAAAATTAAACCTAGGAGGTTACAAAATGCCTCAGGGGGGTTTCCAGAAGCTTTTACATACACCACATAAAAAAACTGGCACCCACCAACTACCATTAAAATCACAAGACCATCTCGCTCAAAACACCCTTCAAGAAGAGCAAAAAATGTCAACTTATAACAATGTACCTAAGAGATAAAGGAGTTGAATGTTCCGAGAGCTAGAATGAGGCCATACCTTGGTGGAAGAAATCGTACACACAGTAACGATAATGATCTATTTCTTAATGGTACCAGAGACAATGACCTCGGGTCCTAGATGCCTACACCTTGTGCCAGCATCGAAGCCAAGGAAGAACAATTATTGCCATATACATAGTAGAATGATGTAGTATTCAAAGTAGGGGCAAGGTATTGCTTGAACTAGAAGCCACCTTGATCATCAAAATAAATTCCACCCACCAAAGACTTATCCCTCTTCTCTAGAAACTCGAAAATAAACCCCGTGTCAATTCTGGTGGTAATTCAACATATGAGGTGCTTTAGAACCTTCATTGGGTGAGCGTTAAGTGAAGTGTTCTCTACATGCCTAATCGACATTAATAATGTAGGGAGGGGAGTTGTAAGTCATCTCGTCAGTCGTCATGCCTTCAATTTCCACCCTCATCGAGGATTTATGATCGAAAATTTAAAAGTTCGTAAAAACTAATTAAATATAAATTAATTTATTTTTTATTACTATTACTATTATTATTATTATTATTATTAATTATCTAATGAATTTATATCTAAGTTAAACATAGATATATCAGAAAAACATGTTACAATATTCAAGTGATCATGAAGATTCTTTTTACAATGCTATGAATTATAAATACTACATGTCTAAAAAACCATAATTCACTTTATATGAAATTTGTTATAGATTCGTTTAATCGAATAATTTAATTAAGGAATAAGTAATCGAGAGATAAATCTGTACTTTTGATTTATAAATACTATTGATATTATGGTAGAATATTTCATAGAGTTAAAATCCCTACCATCCATCTAATAATTAATTAACATTGTGGAAGTCCTATTCCAAAATAGACATGTCTATAAACATAATTAATAAAGATTCATATTATTCCAAGTTAGTAAATAATTTTTAAAATTATCATGTATTTTGATAAGATATATATATATATATATATATATATATATATATATATATATATATATATATTTACACAGAAAAAAAATTGAACTTTCTATTAGATAGATAGTTTCAAAACATATGCGAGCATTTCAAAATCAAAACCATTCCTTTTTCGCAAAAGGAAATGGTAACAAGGCTTTCTTATACACCGGTGATGCATAGCAACCAGCAAAAACAAACTCCAAAGGAAAACCACATAACAACATCGGGCAGCATCTCTTTTAGCTCATCACTCTCGTTGGAGGAAGTGAGAGCAGAAAGAGAAGAAAACACTAAAAACCCATGAATTCACTGTCACAAAGAAGGGTCGCAGAGTGGAACTATCCCAACCCCCGAAAAGTATATCGTAAATGACCAAAAATGGAGCCCGTAGCCTCCTTACATAAGGAAAACAACTCGGATCTAATAGTAGTTGTTAATGAGTTTTTTTAAGGCAAATATGTACAAAAAAACATAAGTAAAATAACAAGTGGATTAAGTAAAAAAAGGTTGTTCCCAAGCATGAATAGCCCCAACCAGACATCTCACTCATCGTCTGTGTCCCCATATCAAGCCGAGCACCTTCTTTAGAAAATATATCTCGTTTCTCGGTTCCTTTCCCCCGTAAATGTGAACAACACATATCTCGTAGAAAAAGAATTTAATACGACGGACTCTCCTTAAGCAAAGGTAACAAAATAAAATTTTTGCACCGTCGATTCCCATTGAACCAAGTCACAACATTCCTAGAATCACCAAAAATTTGAATCTGTTTCATGTTTTTTGATATCACAACAAAGAAGCAAATGAAGGGCTTTGAGTTCGGCGAAGTTATTAGATCTTTGCCCAAGGCCTACCCGAAGCACGAAGGGAGTTATCATGAGAGAGATGGATGACAAGACTAGCACCACATTGATCATTATCACCTGAAGCCCCATCAAAATAGGCCCAAGGAACCGATTCATTGATAATCTCAGAGTTGTATATTGCGAGAGGAGCCTCGTATCGAGGAGTAGGAATGTTGTCATAAATAGCACGTCCTTCCGCCGCCAACCTAGCTAAGGGAAAAGAGACTCATTGAAGATCACCTTATTGCACGCGATCCAAGTTCCCCAAGCAATAAGAAGAGGAAAAGCCCCGACTTTGTCATTTGCATCCTCCCGCCACCATCGCTTTCAAAGCTCGAGAAAGATCCTCTCCATGCCACCTCAAAGGGATATCGGGTGAGTCTCAATGTTTCTGTACCCCAAAGTCTGGAGTTAAAGTGGCGTAACAGAAGAGGTGCTGAATATTTTCTTCTCGCAGATTTTTGCACTGAGAACACCTACTTGGCCCCCCGTTTCCCTCTCTTTTTCAAGAAAATCCCACGTAGGCACCTTATTACCGAGGAGACACCAGTAAAAAAATTATGGTCTTGGTCGGGCATTTCGCTTTCTAGAGAGTTTTGGACCACCAACTTGGGACTCCCCCACCTTTCTTGCGCCATTAGCCATTTGTAACCAAACTTAGGAGAGTAGAAGCCGGATCGCGCATAGACCCAACTCAATTCATCTGGGAGAATCTGAAATTCGATCGACAGAGAAGAAGATAAATCCGCAACATAACGGTTCCAATCATCCATCCACCTATCATCTAAATGCAGATATTTTCCCGATAGCCATCCTTGTTTAACTAGGGAAGTAGTTCGGGATCAACTACTCGATTCAAAGTAAAAACTCCCTCCTTCATTAATGAAATTTACCAGTGGCGCTGAGGAAGAGAGAAGTTAACAGAGCAACCAACCCAAGGGTTGCATCCCACATGAACTTGAGAGCCATCTCCTACCCCCAAGCCAGTCCCTCTTTCAATAGTTTGAACCGACGATCACAAATCGCTTCCAAACAATAGAGGTGTTTTTAGAGGATTTCACTCGAAGAACATGATCCAATCCAAGCATGCATCCTTGAGAAATATATTTGCGTTTGATGACCGAGGTCCATAGAGAGTCGAAGAAATCAAACGCCACGCTAGTTTGGCTGCCAGAGAATTTGCAAAGGAGAACAAGTTTTTAATTCCCCAACCACCCCATTCTTTTGGTTTCGAAATTTTATCCCAAGCAACCCACAAAGGGCCGATCTGTGTCCCTGGATCCCGACTGTGAGGAAATTATCGCATAATTTATCAATAGAGAACAAGATACCTTTGGAACGATGAAAGACTTGCCCGTAGGGACCTGGAATAGCCATCGAAATCGACTTAACTAAGACCACTCGACCCGCCCTCGAAAGCCATTTGTAGCTCCAAATGATTTAGCCTTTTTTTCAACCTTGCCTAATAACCATTTCCCAGCCCCGAATCTCGTAGGAATCAGGTTTAAGAAGAAAACCCAAGTATTTAAAATGTCCCCCCAAAGAACTGAACCGCATAAAATTGCAGAAATCTTCTAACCCGTCCTATCTCATCATCGAGAAGGCCTGAAAGAGTAATCGTCGATTTTTGAAAATTTATTTCAAGGTCTCGTTGCTTTAAGGAAGAGGTCCATGAAAGAGCTTTTAGAGTACCCGATACCTCTATACTTCCATTCACAAAAATAAAAATGTCATCTACGAACAGCAGAAATGGGTAATCCAAAGGTTCTGGGGCCACTTCAATACCTTTGATAATGCCCAATCTCTTATCTTTGTGTATCAAAAGGCTTAAACCTTCACAGAGCCAGAAAAAAAGAAGGGGCGAAAGTGGACAGCCCCGCCTCGTGCCCCGCTTCCGAGAAAAAAAGAGGTAGCAACACCATTAATTAAAAGAGCAATAGCAAGTAGAAGATATACAACTCATTATCCATCTCGACAAAGTCAAATCGAATCCCGCATGAGTGAGTAAGAGCCTCAAATACAACCCAAATAAACCTATCATAGGCTTTAGACAAATCAAGCTTTCGACAATAACCCCTTTCCTACCACTTCTCTTCAAACTATGAAGGGATTCTTGAGCAACACCCACAAATTTCTTCATGGATCTACCTTCCTGAAAGAAGGGAAAACTGTTCCTGTGGAGATATGTCCGGAAAGAAAAGGTTTGATTCGAGAAGCTATGACTTTTGAGATGATTTTATATACACAAGAGCAGAGAGAGATGGGCCTAAGTCGATGAAAAGAGCTAGGCTTGTTAGATTTCGGAATCAGGGGCAAGAAATGTGGAATTGAAAGGGGGAAAGACTTGTCCCAAGACTCTAGATTCCTCAACAACAACGAAAGAAGTTCGTCACCAGCGCCGCATCAAAGAAATGCATGAAAAATTCAAGAGTCCACCTATCCGGCCCTAGGCTATTTGTCCCTTTGCATTCCTTTGAGGATATCCTCAATCTCCGTTTAGAAACATGGGCCATGATTGCTTCATTTTCTTCCTCCTCAATGTACCTGAAACAGCTGCTGCCATCTTTATTACTTATGCTATCGACGCTTCAACCGGAGCTTTAAAAGATCTTTAAAATAGGTGATACCCAGGGACGCGGATCCTCGAAAAAGGAAGCCATATCACCATTTCCTTTGGGGATTTCCCGTATAGTATTAGCCATCTTCCGGCCTTTGGCATAGTTTTGAAAGAATTTGGTATTCTCATCACCCGCTTGGAGCCATATCGCTCTACTTTTTAGCCTCCAGCTTTCTTCCCCGATCTCAAGAATAGATCTCCTAGAGGCCTCCGCATCCTTGGATTTTTGTTCCGAGAGTCCATAGAGACATATCCACCCCTCTGCATCTTCCAACCGAGCAATCTCAAAGCATTTAACCTTTTAAGCTCTCTTCCTCCTTCTCCTTTTTCTTTGCAGCCCAAGATTTTGAAGCTGCTTTCATCTTCTTCCAAAAAAGGGCACTCCTTCAAGAATCGATTCGAAAGAATATTTTTCCCAAGTTGAAAAAAATAGATCCCTAAACGAATCATCCTTGAGCCAAGATGGGTTAAAACGAAAAGGCATCCCAGAGTCTTTTTCCCGAGACTCCTTTGACTTCTAGAAGGATGGGAAAGTTATCCGAAATACCACCTTCTCAACCCAATGGCGATAGTCCATGATTTTCTCTATCAAAGACTCCGACTTAAAAGAAAATGGTCTAATTTCTGCCCACCCAAATCCAACTCGAGCCTTCTATTCCTCCAAGTTGGTTTCATCTTCAAAGGGGGCATGTCCACCGTGATGAGAAAGAGCAAAGTGGTTTTTAAAAAACTCGCAGGCGGGTCTCATGGTCCGTCGCAAGTCACCCCAAGACTCAGCTTCCCCAGAGAGAAATTCAAGTCTCCTTCAATAAGAAGATGAGGGTGAGCTATCCAAGAAGATCGAAAGCATTTAAGACCAAAAACGCTCCCTATCCACACAGGGGCCACAATGTTCGAGAGTAACAAGGAAAGGTTGAGCTCACTTGAGAACATTTCCAAAGCCAACATACACGGACCCCCAAGAAGAAACAAGTTTCAATTTCTTCGGTTGAAGCCGGAGACCACACCCCCGGATCTCCCAACAAACATCAATTCCACAAAAAGACCATCCAGAAACAATTTAGAGAAAAAAACCAACAACCTCCTCCTCTTTACTCGTAGTTTCTTGGAGCAAAATAATATCAGTTTCTCGCGAGCGCACTAAGTTCTTTGAAAGCTAGCTTTTTCCTGGCGCGGCTAGCTAAGCCTCCCAGCTTGAAGGAAAGAACAATCATGGTACATCTCCCTGGGGTGGCCGCTCTACTCTAGCACCCCAGTGAGAGACATCTCGCTTACCATCGGCTATATCCACAAATCGCTTTGACCGTGCTAAGGAAAGGTTGGATTTCCGACTCGCACCTTTCCCGACCCCAAGAACTGCAGGGTGCGAGGCTAAACCTCCCACTACCAAACCGCCCCTCTCCTATCGGCCCGGGTCCGAGATTATAAGGAAGGGGATCATAAACAATCGTCGAGAGAGAAGGGGGCAAAGGATCTACCATAACAGAGCAGAAGAGGGACCCAGCATAAATCGGGTGACGGAGATAATAATACTTTCCCGAGGGGGCGAGGAAAGGTTTAAAATAGAGAGATCATTCAACAACCCTGCTCGGAAGGACTAGGCTCGTAAAACACAACATAAGGAGAACAAACAACCGGGTCGAAGCGAAAGAGGGTTGGAAGAGGACATGCGCCGCGTCGCCCGACGAGTTCTCGCAACTTGAAGGGGAACCAGGGAGTCGACCAAATCCTCGAAGGGAAGGGAGGAAGGTCCGGCCACGTCCCCTTCCGGTGCTTCAACCACATGCGCCCACCGATGAGTGAACTTCTTGAGCCACGAATCAAAATCAGCTTTCTCAATACCCTCATCCTAAACCGAACTGAGCTTTCCCTTCTTGAGGTGCCTTCTCTATCTTCTCTTGCGTTGATGACCAAGAGGAAGTCTCTTGCCAAATGACCAGCCTTATGGCACCCGTTGCACTCGAAAAGGAAGGTGCTCATAGTCTAGTATCTCGCATAAACTCAATATCCTTGTAGCATAACTTCATAGCTTCAGCTGCATCTCCTCTCGGGTTTAGGCTCACCAGGATATGTGCCACACTCTTATCCCTTGTATGCAAATAGGATTTATCACTTCAAGGAAAGTACCCGTGGTATTGCTCGACAGTAGACAAACACCGAACCGTCCCGTAACCGCAAGGAAGACTGTAACTTGACCCACACCATCAATCTCAGCCCAATTTTCCTTCCGGGCATCAAAAAGGGGTGTGCACCTTCTGAAGAGAACCAATCTCTTGCCAAAAAACCAGCTCCTTTCGAGAACTTGATCTACTTGGTCTTTCCCCGCAAACGATATACTAAACCAACCTCACGCCGAATAGAAATATCAGGGGTACACCGGGGAGTCTTTCCACATCATTTGAGCCCAACCACGATGTAGCTGCACGAGTATTTCCGCCCTCTTACTCTGCCAACGATCATGATCTCCGATAAATCCATAACATTCTCAATACTAATGTCCACACCCGCAGGCATTTCGGCACTCCTCTTTAGATTTGATGGGTTTTCCTTTCTTCCTCTTTGTTCCAACCTCTTTCTTGACTCCCTCCTCCTCCGCGTGACCCGATTTGACTTGAGAAAACTCGGCTCTCTCAACGTCTCGAGTAGAAAAAGCCTTAGTTCATCTATGGATCGAGGGGGCGGGAAGACCGGCTGCTTAGATTCCAATGGACACCAACCCCGAGACGCCTTCATGACACCGCACCATACCTCGCTATTAGAGACAGAGAAATTAGGTAGGCGATCAATCGCTTCATTAGAGGAACCCCTCGACCAGAAGCCCTGGACTCAGAGCCCCATCCTTCACAATATCGGCCACACCTTTCTTCATTCCGAGGTAAGAGGCCTTGTTCCTCCACCATTCTTTGGGGCCCGCCTTTGAAAGGCCATTCCCGTCTTCGCACAAAGATAACCCTCTCAAAATCTCCCGTGAGGTAGGCCCGCCTTTCCAAGACTAGAAGTAATTTCAGCCCCTAGATAAAGGGGGGCCCCGTGGAGCCGAAACCCTCGATATTTTACCACATCCTCTAAGCCACTCGCACTCGAAAAAGGGAGGAAAAATACTCGAGAAGCCGAGCACGACGGGATCCGGTCGAGAAAAAAGAGCCGCTTTGAAAAGCTCTTCGAGGTCTCATGGGTCGACAAACCGCTTCGAAGGAGCCGGCTATGAAGACTTACTTTATTCTTGTCGCACACCGAAAGTGTCACTAGCGGTGACCAAAACCTTGCACTAAACCTCCCAACGTACGCTCCGCTACCAACTCATTCGAAATCGACGAGAAAAATGATGTTCAATGTTCTTTTCCGAAATTTCCAGACCCCAACATGTAAGGAGGTCCCTTTCTCGCGAGGGTCTCTGAGATCAACCGAAACGCTCTCAAATCCCATTGTAAACTACAAAGACTGACCTCTTTAGGCAGGATTTCAACTCGACCGCAAAAATTGCTCACCTTCCGAAACCCTAACCTCAAAGCGCTCGCCGGACGTGCCCGATCTCGCCGTAAAACGAAAGACCCATTTCCGAAATCGTCAGGTTTGAAACACGTACGTAAGGTGTGCAGTTTCGAACTGGAGAGAACGCCACAAATCCCCTCTCATCAACCGGCCAAGCTGCCTCCGTCATACCCTAGTCACCTCCATTCCGCCTTCCCCTGTAAAGGTCCATCACCTATCATAAATATATATATATATATATATATATATGGAAAAAATAATTATAAGAAACATCATGAAAAATATTTTAAGGATGTAATATTTTTTATTTTCTCTCTCTCTCTCTATATATATATAGTGTTGATATTCAAATATTTTACTAAACACTGATATAGGATATTTTATTTACATTTCATATTGATTTGCATTTATTTTTTATTAATATAAGTGTTTTTGGCTTATAGCAATCAAAATTCATATATTTTATTGAATAGTATAGGATATCAGATATGAATGTTGTGACTTTACTTTTTTGTCACAATGTTGCTACCATTGGTAGACTAGTGTTGTGATTTCACAATTATTACAAAAATTCCTTGACTCTACCATTTCTATAACAATGCTTTGGTTTTACCATTGTTGTTACAAATTTGCAACTTTGAATGTTGCTAGTGTTGTGCCCCGCCATTTCTATGGCAGCGTTTTAGATCCATTATTGCGACAATTCCATGACTCTACCATTGCTATGACAATGCTTTGATTTTACCATTGTTGTTACAATGTTGCAACTTTGAATGTTACTAATGTTGTGGTCCACGATTTCTATGGTAGGGTTGTATCTCCACCATTTCTATTTTAGGTGATTGTACCTTCCTTCAATAGTGTTGTTATCAATCGTTCTTGTGATAGTGCTGCAACTTCTCCATTATTGCAACCATGCTTTGATTTTTTCATCCCTATTACAAAGATGATACTTCACCTTGTTCCAATAGTGCTATGACTTTTCAATTATTGTTATAGTGATGCAACTCCATTTTTCTATTACAACACTACCACTTTTTGTTGCAATTCTATTAGAACAGAATGAGTCATGCCATGCTATGATTTCACACCTTATGGGACCATATGGTAAATCAATGAACCACCTATGAAAGGAAATAATAATTTCTTCAAAAAATAAGTGAGGAATTTTATCCACTGCAATTTTTTAGTTTTAAAGTCACCTTTTAAGAGTAAGAAAGATATCAGGTGATGAAATAATAACTAGATTTGGAAAGGATGAGGATGTTGAACCACTATGGCTATTAAATTTCCCAACCATGGTTTAAAGGAAAGGAATGTAAAAAGGAATAGATAAGGGGGGAGAGTTGGAAGAGAAATGGAGAAGGAACCGTGAATCTAAAATGAAGGGGGAAACAAATGGAAGACAAACAACTAGGTTATTTTGTGATGAAACACGCAATGTGTATGTAGAGAAATAGCTTAGATTATGAATGCACATATACTGTTGAATAAATTGATTTGTATATAAATGATAAGTGAAAAAAATTATGTTGTTTATTCTCTTATTGTTTCCTATAATTTCTAAGTTCCTCATTGTATTTGTTAGTCTTTAAATTTCGTTGATTCTAGCATACAAAAAATTGTTCCCTTTTTGGGTAGAGTTAGGTTTCCTGTAGTCGTTGTATACCAAATTTTATGGTCGTTGGTGTTAGATCATATAACATCTCACTTAAGACCTTGAGATTTATTTCTTGTTAGTGATTTTGTATTTCATGGTTTTGGAATTGAAAGGGCTTGTTCAACACAATCGTTGAAAGAAAATTTATAAAAAATGAACCCTAGATAAGGCCTATGGATGTTAGTCATGTTGAGGTTACTAGAATACTTGTAGGAATGCAACCATTACTATGGAAGGGTTGTAGCTTCACCATTTCTATTATAGGTCAGTTTACCTTCCTTCAATAGTGTTTTTATTAATCGTTCTTGTGATGGTGCTTCAAATTTTTCATTGTTCCAACCATGCTATCATTTTTCCATCGCTATTACGAAGCTATTACTTCACCTTGCTGCAATAGGTCTATGAATTTTCCATTAGCTTATAGTGATTCCAGTCCATTTTTCTTTTACAATGTTGCCATCATTTGCTGCAACTTTATTGGAACACAATGAGTCATGACATGCTATGATTGCACACCTTATGGGACTCTATGGTAAATCAATCAACCACCTACAAAAGGAAATGATAATTTTTTCAAGAAATAAGTAAGGAATCTTATCCACTTCAGTTTTTCAGCTTCAAAATCACCTTTTAAGAGTAAGAAGGAGATGAGGTGATGAAAAAATAACTAGATTTGTAGAGGATGAGGATGCTGAACCAGTATGAATATAAAATTTCCAACCATGGACTAAAGGAAAGAAATGTAAAAAAGAAGAGAGAAGGGTGGGGAGAGTTGGAAGAGGAAGGGAGAAGAATTCGTGAAGCTAGAAAGGAATGGGGAAATGAAGGAAAGACATACAACCATACGATGTGTATGTAGAGAAATAGCTTACAGTATGAATGCACATATAATGTTGATTAAATTGATTTGTATATAAATGATAAGTGAAAAAAATTATGTTGTTGTTTCTCTTCTTGTTTCCTATAATTTCTAATTTCTTCGTTATATTTGTTAGTCTTTAAATTTTTTTTGATGCTAGCATACAAAAAATTGTTCCCTTTTTGGCTATAGTTAGGTTTCATTTAGTCATTGTATACCAAATTTTATGGTCATTAGTGTTAGGTCACATTACACTCATTTAAGACCTTGAAAACTATTTCTTGTTAGTGCTTTTGTAGTGCATGGTTGTGGAATTTATAGGGGTAGTTCACGGAAAGTTATGAAAAATGAACCATAGTCAAGGCGTATGGATGTTAGTCATGTTGAATGTTACTAGAAAACCTGTAGTAATTCCACCACATAGAGGAGTAGTACAGCAAGGTGTGAGGAGCCAAGAATTGGAGGAATTGATAAGAAGAGTAGAAAATATCGAAAATAGAAGTCTTAGGGATGTTAAGGAAAAATTAATCTCAAAATATGTGATTGAAGAAGAGATAAATGCTATAGAAATGGACCCAAAATCACATTTTATATCATTTATGAAGGATATAGTTAGAGCATAGGTGGAAGTTTCATGATATGATGGTAGCATAACTGACAGGAATCTCATTAATTGGATAAATTAGATGGAAAGTTACTTTGAGTAATAAACTCTATGGACCCCAATGACATATGATTTTCCATGAGAAAGTTAACAAGGGATGCTCCACTTTGGTGGGATATGCTAAAAAAGAGCAAATAGAGAATTAACTTGCAAGGATTAGAACTTGTAAGAAGATGTAATACCTCTGATTTACAATTTTTATGTTTTATAAATAAAACCAAGGTCCATTTGGACCTATGGAATAGTTATGTATGAGCATAAGTATTTTTAAATTATTAATTAATTATGAAATAAATTTTAATGTGGTAGAGACAGAGTAATGGAGACCAGGAAATTCTTATCCATGAGGATGGAATAGAATTCCAAACTTTCCCAAAACTCTCCAGAAAATCCTTGGAGAAAATTAAATAAATAATTAAATTATATGGGAGAAAAATATCTAATAAAATCCTCAGTAAAGTGAAAAGTTACTAGGAAGAGGTAAGAAAAATTGTGCTGAGGAAAAGCAAGTTTTAAAGAAATATTTTTTGGAAAAAAAAAAGCAAAGCCTAGGCTATGGAAATAACATTCCATAATAATGGGATGGAAACAAGCTGAGGGAAAGAAGACTTAAAATAGGCATCACTAGTGTGACAAGGGGGTTTTTACACTAGGAAATATTGGTTTCTTCTCGGGGGATAGCTCTGAGGAGAAGCTCGTGTTGGGAGGAAAAATCGTCTTTACACATTGATATGTATCTACTGTAGTCTTAAATTAAATTGTTGATGTTATAAAAGTGTTTTAGATAATAGAACTAGTCCTAGACCACAAGCAGGTTTCTATAAAAATGTTTAAGTCTTACTGTGTATTTTTGACATGTAAGTATTTATTAAACTATTTAGTATACACATATGTGTATTGTATAATGTCCATTGTCATGTGTATTATATAGTGTCCTCTCTGTAATAAAATACTGTGACGTCTCTGTTTATGTTACACAAACTAAATTACTGATAGTAGATAAAAAACAAATTTGATATAAACCCAGGGAAGGGGTCATATTCTGATAATTATTATTAAGTAGAAATTCATGGGAGGGTTCAGTAAAGTAATGAAGTGAGCCAATACTAGTGAGAATTAATGCATGTGTAATATAAATATGGTTATAAATATGCAATGGTATGAGTACATGTAAAGGTAAAAAGACTTACAAGCATGGAAAACTGTGAAAACTGATATATATTACATCTTAGAGAAAATATATGAAAAGTAATATATATTAAATCTTGGAGAAAATATATGAAAAACTGATATATATTTCATTATGAGAACTTAAAAGAGATAATGCATGAAATAATATATTACGAAATTCTAACTGTTTCATATATAATCTATCTAATTACAGAATCTCTTAGAGATTGTGATAATATAATTTTCATATAGACCTATATCTCTAAATGTCTAGTAGAAATTGAAAAATAGTTACATCTAGATAAATTATGGTCAAAGACCAAGCATGGCCTTGACAAATAATCCCTAGAAAAATTTAGTTAAGCTAAGTTCCATATGATCCATAATGTTACAGTAGGTAACCAACCTGAGAAAGAAAGAGTCAAATTCAAAGCTTGCGTAGAAAATGAGACAACTAAAGATGTAACTCATCTAAATACTTGAGAGAAAACCTGCACAAGACAAGTCAATAATTAGAAAAAAAAATGACTAATTAATAAAAATAAATCATACTATCAATATATGAAGATAGGTAAGGATAGTTAAATTACCTGAATATACTCTTCCATGACTTCGCTATTCACCTGTACATATAGTTAGTGAACGTTGTAAGAAATGTTGATTTGACATGTAAATTGAAGAGTATAAACCAAAATAGATAGTATTTAAATAATCTGTACTAACGTGGATAAGGAAGTATGCTTGCATACTAGAATAATTGTCCAAATTTGAGAAAGAGGAGTCATCTGGGTAGTAGTTATCCATATTAGAACACATAAATTAAATTGAAAAATATATATAGAACATGTAAATAATACATTAACATTCTATGACCAACAGAAAGAAGAAGGGACTGATAAACAAAAAGGGTATTGTTTCAAATATCAACGTGGAAATAGGCTTGCGTTAGAAGACTACGTATTACCTGCAGGGGCAGAACCCCAGTATAGGTACACATTCTTTCTAAGCAATGCAAATGAAAAGAGGAAATACACAGAAGTACCATCACAACTATTATAAGCTATGATAATAAGAGAAACTCTTGATCGACATAAAAAATAATAGAATAGAAATTCATAAAGAGTTAATATTTATGAGTTAATTCATGAACATGGAAACAAACTGAATTAGCTATCCAACTTAGAAATCCTCATGCAATATACTTAGAAATTGAATAAACAAGAGCATAAGAACAAGCTGGAATACATATATATTTGAATGAAGAATAACAGAGGATAGGCCCATTGTCATACTAATACAATACCCTTATAGAATTAAGAATAAGAAAATGTGGAAATTACGCTATGAAGAAGTAAATAAGTAATTCTAGAACTTACAATTTCAAATTGTAACTCTAAGTAAGCCAGTAATTTAGTATAACCAATCAAAACTTTGATATATATCCAGCATCATAGTCTTAGTACAGTAGCCAAAGTACATTGTGGAAGCAAACAATTGGAACAGTAAACTAACTATGACTTAGAATAGTATGCTGATTCTATCAATTCGAATCCCACATTCATATGGAATTCATCCATATGATGACAAGGTCATGTTAACCCTACCTGTCACGAGGAAGAAGTGTAACAAGGTCACTCTAGTTAGGTATTAAAAGGAAAAAATAAAACCTACAACGTAATAAACCTAAGAGGGGTTTTGGAAAAAATAATTGTGGTTGAATGTGCATGTGACAAAGAAGTAATAAAATAAAAACTGGGAATGGAAAGAAGAATCCAACAGAAGAGGAAACACACTTAAAACAAAAAAATTCAATATAATGAACTATCTGAATTTGAAATCCATACTACTATCACATTATATCCTGGGGTCACGCAGATAAGTCACACTAACCCAAATCCACCATGGTTACGCCGAGGTCAAATATTAATGTAGACTAAATGCTACCAAGCACACGCAGGAGTCAAATCCTGACAATATTATAATATCAAGCCTGTAACTAAATAATACTAAAGCGTTCAAGCAGAGGAGAAATTATTATTCAAAAACTCTGCGAAAATTTGGAAAATCCACTAGGGCAGTATAGCAAAACAAAATAAAATCCTCATTGCCAAAAATGGTTAAATTTGGAAGGGTCAGGTAAGGCATCCTCACACATTTATATTAAATACAAACACTGAATGAAAAATACCTCAAAACCCCAAACAGAGTGGTGGAAAGAGAAAATTTCACATAGCACAGAAGAATTATTCAGTAGAATGCAAATGGGTAAACCCAGCAAGAGTAAAGCATGGTGTACTACCAATATTATATATAGATTCTACATTATAACCATAAATGAGCACTCAAAAAATTCCATAGAGAGACAGAGAAACAAAAATGAAAACCTAGGAAGGGTTTAATTGGTGTACCTCTCTGTGCGGCGTTGAATAACCAAAAGTCATGGACTTCAGTAGTGTTTTTGTATAATGTGGAAGGAGGAGAGTGCTCCATGTCTTCGTGAAATGGGTAGAGGAAAACCCCTATGAAATAAAAGTAGAGCCATTAGTAAAAAGCTAGAAATTCTAAACAAAAATCCATTGATAAAAACAAAGTTAGGGATAACTCTAACCTGAAGGGTCGACGATGACTAACGTCGAACCTTTGTGAAACTTCTCGTAATGTAATGCCATACAAAAATTGTTAGAAATCAAACAAATAATAGAAATAACATTGAAACAAACAAAAAATTCATGAAATTGCTTACGAGTTAGGGTTTGGAAGAAAAACCCTTTGTTTTTCCAAGTCAAAGCCATTTATCACATAACCGGTGGTTAAAATCATGCACAACACCTCTGCAATGTAGTTTTACAAGTTGAAATGTTGAGGTATATTTCTAAACATGAAGAGAATGGAGAAATGAAGGGTTGAGGACTTCGAAAAAACCCTTGCAGATTAGTCATAATGGCGGAGTCGAGAGAACCAGACGGCCACTCACCCACATAGCCAAACGTCAAAATGAGGCAGAGGGATGTGGGGTAAACCCCTTAAGGTTTCCACAACAAATCATAACCGTTGATCTCCCCCAGCTGATATCTGACGTACATTTGGCATCTCGAAAAATGTAAGAGGGCCATGTGAGGCTAGGTGAATGTGCCACAGGGGAGTCCATGAGTGGGACAAGTCAGCAAGTGGGTCAAGGTTATGAATTCGGCCCACTATTATGGCAAAACATTGATTTAATAAATCCAAAATTTATATGGTGGCAGAGCCCTTAAGTTAATAGTTTTGAATTGACTAGGGTGATAGAGCATATAGCTCATCATCAATACTTTATAAAAACTATAGAATTTCATGGAATTAATATTGTGAAATTATACCATAGATTAAAGGATATAGAAGTTGTTAGATTACATATGTGGAAATGTGTTCATAATGTCACATAGGGTTAGAGGGGTACTTTGTGATAAGAATATAAGGGTATAGTAGATATTAGGGGTGTATAGATTCATATGGAAAACATTTTAACCATGGTCATTTTAATTAAAGTTAAAATTTTATATAATCCTTAAACCAATAGGAAAGATGTCATGAGGACCAACTGTTAAAAAACCAGTGATTATTAAGCATTGAAAAAAAAATGGAATTGTTACACAAAATGATGGTGGGAAATGTTATAGAGAGAAAAAATAGAGAATCGGCTTGCCAGGATTAGAACTTGTAAAAATTTGATGATCAAAATCAAGAAGAAGTTCCTATGCATCAATTAGCAACATAATTTGTGTAAACAAATTTCGATCTCATGGAAAAAAAATATTATTAGGTGAAGAACACTGAACAGGAGTTTTTTAAACAATCATTTAAATTACAGTCAGTCAAAAACGTACCAGATATGTAAATGTGCTAAAATATCAGATGAACGTGTTAAAATATCAAATTCAAGATGAGATGAACACTCTTAGAGGAAGATTATAATGTTTCCTTATAGGTGGGGAAAATTGATAAAGTAATTATATTGTTGCACTAGCCATTATTATATTTATAATTTATAATTTTAATTTTTTTTAATGATAAGAATATTATTATATTTCCCAATTTCTTATTAAAAAAAATAATGAAAGGAATCTAAATTTGTTTGATGTTCAAGATGTATTTATTGGTCAATTTAGAATTGATAACCACGCCCAAGATCATTGGCATATGCTTGCTGCTGTGTTTGAGACAATTTTTTCTCTGATTGGTGAGGGCTGCCCATTTCTTTTGTGCAATTAACTTGGAAAAATGATCTGCTCCACGTTTTATTTTCAATATTTAAAATCTATCTAACGTGGCATTCACCCACTACTAGATTATGAATAAGCTAAATAAAATTACGTACGAGACATTTGTAATAAATAAATGCACGAACAATTAACTCAACAGAATTAGACTAAAATAAAACAGATTAGAAGAGTTAAATAAAGAATGGAACACCTAACAAATGATTGGAATTAAATTCTCTTGACACAAAATGTTAAAAGTTAAAAGTACGGTGTATTCTGTAATTCCAGTTCATGGAAAAATAATAATTGCAAAATTTTGAAACAAAAGCCCAAAAGTATTATTTTTTATTCTAACACACATGCACGTAGTATTATTTTATATTCTGTCACACATACCTGTATACAAAATCCCAAAGAAAAAAGCCAAATGTTTTTGATAGTTTTTCTGTCAAATCGAAGACTGAATAAACATGGACTTCTGTCACGGAATTAATTTTGGAAGCAAACGATCAAAGACATGCATGACACTTAATTCTATCAAGTAATTAATTTTGGAAGCAAATGATCAAAGACATGCATGACATACAGAGGCTTCTCACTTTCCGAACGAAATAATACTTATCCCAAACCACCTTATTCTAGATCATTTAGGTGCGCTCCACCCTGCACACCGTGTAATATTTTGTGTTGTTTCTGGAACATATATCGATTTTAATATATGGTACCAGGTTCTCCATGCTTTAAAGGTTAATTTCCTTAAATTCAACATCGTATTAGGTAGTTTATTCAAATCTTCCCAACTCAAATGCCTCCTGCAAGCTACATAACTCTTTCAATGAGATAGAACCTCTTCATTCATTGCAAAGGAGGCATGAAAGTTTTAGTTATCATCCAAAGAGTTATACATCATGTTTTATTATGGTTAATCTTATGGTATTACAACTTATTACAATTCTTAGTTACAAGCATATGTAAGTGTGCATAAATCCATAAAATAATCACATACTTCATAAAATATGTAGCCATCAACTCTAACCAAATACTCCTTTAACACACCATATAAATTAAACTCATAACATGTAAGATAACGTCCAATCATGAGTATGTCGATGAGCTGCCCAATTTGTACACTTAGAAGACAATTCAGAGATGATGAGATAATGTGTTAACTAATTGAACTTTATACAAACGGTCATAATCATGTAATTGATTTTACAAATTCATCAATGTAGAAACAATCACATAACTCAAGACATCCTTTCCACCATGGAAAATTAATATGGTGTAGAAATCATGAATATTCAATGATTCACATAATATCTCATGAACTATACAAAATCATATATCATTCAATAACATAGATATCATAACCATTATCCATAAATCAAATACTTCTATATTATAATACTTATCTGAGTGAGTTATATTAGTTGGAAATTGAAGGACATACTTCCACTCTCCACGCATTGGCCATAGGCCAACTACATTGCAATATTTCATGCATTTGACCACCCCTAACATGGATCTGAAGTTTGAGGAAATTCTTTCATGGGGAAACTCATACAAATTAAACCCTCAGGATATGGAGTCCACTATCCTAGAGGTTCATCAACTACACTCTGCAATTAAGCACCACAACGACTCACATAGTCTTTGAATTACATATAACAGGGATTCACCAAAATTCAAAGGAAATTAAATCACACAACTCCAAGGGATTGAATCCTCCATGAAGGTGTTTCATTGTTAATTTAGAAATCACTTAGTGGTTCATCCATAAACAAAGAGAACTAAGCGGTTAATCATCCAACAAAAAAGAAACCAATGGTTTTGTTATTCAATGAGATTCACATAAGCCACATGGGATTCAACAAAGAGTTCAATGGTCTCAAAATAAGTCACCAAAAATAATACCCAGGGTCATACAGTACATGCTAAGGGTCTCAGATTACAAATCTAAAGTCACAAATCACAAGCTCAAGGATAGTTCCAGTGCTTCTCAATCATCCACATTATGCCCCATTGCTCCACATTTTTAACATTCATTATGAAGAATTCTTTTCTTCAAAAGGACAATAGTGCCAAAACACGATACCAAAAGAGAAAGAGAAAAAAAACCATCTTAGGACCAACCATGAGAGACAACAGATGAAATGAAGGTAAGCAAAAATGATCCAAATAAAAATTTATCATGTTCCCCTTGTTTGTCACGTATATATATGTTTATTCTACATCTGAGTGTGTTTTGAGATAGGCCCATCTTGCCTCTTCAATGTTATTTCTATAAGGTTGTCTTTCAGCTGTATATTTTATCTATGAGGGGAAAGTTAATGGGAATCACCATTTACTTGCACCACCCCAGTTTAATCTCAAAACAACTATCAGCAAACATCGTTCCTACCTAATCATATTATAGTAAAATTATGTTAGGTAATCGTTTGTAAGAAACTTAACATTTAAATTTTGGCTAGGGGATGGATTTTCAAAATTGGTGAGAAAGAAAGAATATTCCATCACACCAAGTATCCTTATGGCTAGATAAGCCTTCAATAATTTTAAATAATTTTATATAATAAATTTTCATACTTAATCATGAATCAACCAACCATGGTTTCCCCCCATGTTAGTATTGCAGTCATATCTTTTATCACAACAGGAAGGGTTAAAGAAAGGTATGTTTCAATTGTAATGTATCTAACAACTTTTGTACTACTATCAAGGTAATGGAGTAGTATCAAAGAAAAACCAACTTCCCAAAATGCATTGTAAGTTGAAAACAATGAAAATAGAGGAAAATGATACAATTGTCATCATATAAAAATGAAATAATTTTACCTAATGTATCATAGTCAATATATATGTGAAGTTAATTCATATCATAAAATAAAACAAAAAATCAATTGGTAATTTACGATAGGTAAAACCAATATTTTATAGATTCACAAACAATGAAGAGATACTTGAACTTGTAATAATTTTTAACCAAAAGCATAAAAACAAGTATTGTACCAACAAACTGTGGAAAATATTTTTAAAAATACCACCCTTGAGCTAGGGAAATGAATGCAGAAGGGAGAAAATACCCCTGGAAAGGCTCTATTTATCTCACACTTAAAATTTGAATAAATTCAACCTCAAAATTCTCATTCAACCAAAATATTTTCTATCATAGTCTACACAACATTAGAAATGTGATCCCTATCATTGCACCATACTCGGTCACATTATTTCCCTTTCCCTTCTAACGCTTTGTAGAATGGATAGGGAATCTTTACTATTGAGAACCAAGGATTTAAACGTCTACAAATTTTACTCTTGTCACAACCCTTACACATAAATCAATTAAGAGATCAACCTAATCACATAGGAGTGTAAAAATATTGAAAATAATGAACAAATAACTTCTACTAGAAGCACCACTTCAATAACCCAACATCTTGGTTTATATAAGCATGGAAAAATGAGATTTCATTCCTCATACTAATTCCTTATATCTATTGTTAGGAACATCTATCCTTAATATAGGTAAGACATAAATGAATACGAATACAAGGTCAATACTTATGTTTAAGTCACCTAAAACCCATATGCCCCATTTCTGTGACTTCGTGGATACTCATAGCCCCCTATTTTCTTTTGGTATTAGTCACTTGTAGTTACATAGGTCTATACTTACAACCAGTTCAACTTTTGATATATAATTAGGGCTTGGGATAAACTAAAGTATTACCATTATAGGTTATTTAAGATAACAAAAAATGACAAAACAAGGAATATGTTAATCAACTCCAAAAAGATTATTTACTAATTATGTGTACAACAATAACAAATTAAGTGAAGTTCATTTATTTAAATACTTTACCATTATTATGAAATTAAATATAATCATAACATTAAAAAAGGATTAATTGGGGATGAAAAACCTATTTTGTTCTGGGGAAGATACTTAATCAATGAATTTATGCTATGCAAAAAAAGAAACTTGAGAAATTACACTAACTTTTTCTATCTTATATGGATTTGGAGCTTGAGTGTCAATGTCTCTTAAAAGTCATAGAGGAATATTGAATAATATAGAGTTATTTACAACATGTAATCTTAAAATTAAGAGAAATGTGTTTATGTTATCCTCCTTGTAAATGTTGGTTTATTACCCATTGCAAATATAGCTTTTGCTAAGTATCTAATATATAAACACAATACAAATAAGATGAAAGACAAGAAAAATAAGGAATATTTTAACAATCTAAATCTATATACAAGTGTAAAAGCCTCAATGAAACTTGGTAAATGAAAAAATACCAATCATAAAATATTTGGTAATGTTTTTATAAACATATTCAATTTGTAAATATTTTATATACTTTTTTGAAAATTTTGGCACAAACATAAAACGTTTGGTAGTATTTTTATAAAAATATTCAACTTGAAAATATTTTATATAATTTTTAGAAAATTTTGGCAATTCATAATAAAATGATTCTATCCTATAAAATTTGTGCAAAATTTTTTTGGAAAGATGATGAATGATTAACCTTTTTGAAAATACTTAGTAAAATTTAGCTCCTAAAGTTTTCTAAATATAATATTGCTTCTAATTCAAGTCAAAGATACTCACAACTTAAGAGAGGTTACATAAAGGTGCTATGGATTCACTAAACCATTGCTTAATAGAGGAATATGTAACTTTGTAGAATATTGATACCATAAAGAATAATTTCACATTTATGTTTGTTGAAAAATTGCTCTGAAAGACAGAGAATAATAGAAAATTAAGATACTATAAATAGGTTATTAAATTTAATTAATCTAATCTAAAAGACTAAAAAAATCATTTTTTTTATAACTAACTTAAAGAAGAAAATCAACTTAACTAAAACATCAATAAATTTTCATAAACTCTACTTTGAAATAAGGTGTTAGCCGATTCCTAACATTTTGGGATGAAATAATTTTCTATTTCTATGGTACAAAGAGTGTGATGCTAAAAAAATACTCAGGTTTAAATATTTTTGTTTATATAAATATTAGATCTAAAATTTAATATAATTGCAATTTTTTCTAAATTTATCAAAAATTATCGATATTTAAGAAATATTTTGTTGGTTTTAATTTAAGAATACAATTTCAAAATAAACTAATTAATTCATTTTTACTTTTCTAGCTAAAAAATACAATTTCAAAACAAACTAATTAATTCATTTTCATTTTTTTTTAAATATGATCTTAATAAAAACACAACATATTCGTCTTCTTAATCATTGCAGAACATCAAGACTATAGTTTTCAATCCATTGTTGACCATCAATTTATTAGTATTTCATTTTGGATGAAGACTATAATATTCATTCATGGTTGATCATCAATTAATCAGTTTTCTAGTTTAAATATTTTTCTACTATTCAATTTTATAGCCATGGAAAATGTAAAAAATTGCTTTTTATAATATCAAAATCTCACACAATGTGATTTGTGTAATTTTGTATAGCGTTCAATCCATTGTCGGCCATCAATTAATTAGTATTTCAATTTGGATAAAAACTATAATATTCATTCATGGTTGATCATCAATTAATTAGTTTTTTTAGTTTAAATGTTTTTCAAGTATTCAATTTTATAGCCATGGAAAATGGAAAAAAATGTTTTTTATAATATGAAAGTCTCACACAATGGGATTTCTATAATTTTATATATGTTCAGCTCAAAATATTATCTTCAAACTTTGTCTTCATATATGTTAAGCTCAAAATCTTATTTTGAAACTTTGTCTTCATCATTGGTGAAAAAACGCCTCGGGATTATAAATATTAAAACATTAACAATAAATTCATCAATGATAACTCAAGATTATATTAATTACTTTATCACACAGACAGGAATAAAATTACTTTATCACGGAGACAAGATTAAACTAGCCTTCCCCAAATGATTTGGGACCAATAACTATTCTCTCTAAGGCCAATTTTGTTTATCTAAAAAGGTTACTTTATTTCGAATGAATTATTGGTTTGATTTATATTGAAAATTTGAAAGTGAATGCCAAATTGGAAAATGATTTTATGAAAGTAATTTAGAGATTGTAAACTATTTTTATAAATAAATATATAAAGCAAGGAAAACTATTATACTAGATTGTTGTAATTTTTTTCAAGTTTATCTTATTGTATTAATATTAACTAAATAATTGTATTTATATTAATTTAATATAGTTCATTTGTAAATAGTTGAATAATTTTTTATTAGTTATTTTACTAAAATTGTAATTAGTTTTATGGTTATATGTTATTTAATTCAATATATCTTAAATAAATTTATTTAAATATGAATTGAGAATTAGCTGTGTAAAGTTTATAATTTTATAATTTATATATGTATTTTTGTTTTTCAAGTTATTTATGTTTTTAATCTTTAATTTGAAACATTGCAGTTGAGAATATTTAAATGGTCAAAATTAGTAAGAGATTATTTAAATGATCAAAATCATCTAGATTTAAGCCAAATTTAAGCCACATCAAAATATATGGTTGATTAAATCCAACAAATAATTAATATAAATTTCAAAAACTTCATTTGTGACACGTTTCTTCCTCTATCTTTTAAATAAAATTAGTTCACTTATTTATATTATTAAATTCATTTTAAAATAGAGATGAATCCTACTATAAGGAAAATTAAAATGATTTAATTAGCATAAAACAGACGGAACATCATGAATTAATTGATGGAAATCAGTATTTCAACTTTTATATATAAACACCACAGATATATTGTCAGTGCATGTTGGTAGTTTCAGTGCATATTGGTTTGAGTTTAGAAAATTAAAATGGGTTTGAAACAAATTTATTCAATTCAATCCAAAGGCCTTTAAATATTTCATTTCCTATTAAATACGAGGGAATGTCATTAACATTGTGAAAAGGTACCATTTTCATTTCTGGTATATGTGAGGAAATGTAATAAATAAATAACGAAAATTAATAATCTAATACAATATTATAAATCAAAATTTTATTTATAAATTAACTTAAATTTATTATTTATAAATTAAATTGAATTTATTAGATATTGAAAAATTTTAAACATATAACTAAGATTAAGTAAAATTAATATTTATTTAATTTATAAAATTATTTTATATTTTTCAATTGGTATAAGAATTTTTTCCTACACTTATATTATGAGATATTTTAATTTAATTAAACATGTTACATTTCATTTTTTATATGAATTTTATGACTACGAAACACAAAAATTAACCTTGGCATTAGCAAAAATAAATATCTAAATAAAGTTTTACAAATTATAGAATTGGTAAAAATATCATAAAATATTAAATTAAACATACCGTATTTTACAAACGTGAAAAATGCATGGTTGAGGGGAATGTAAAGTGTACACATCATTAAAATAAATAAAAAATAAAACTGTGCAATCTTCACCGTCATACGGTACATTCAACAATTACAGCTGCAAGAGTACATTCATGAAATTATTGTGGTCAATCACAAGAGGTCTCGGGCTGGACGGGAGGTTTGAAGTTTTCGGGGGGTTTGAAGTTTTGTAAGAGCTCATTTAAATGCTAATGATGATTGCATTATGTTCTTAAGTATTAAGATATTTATTGTTATTTATATTAGAAATAGTATATTATGAATAGAAATTAATTTTTAGTAAATATAATTAAGTATGGAAATGATTTCCGTAAAAGAGTAATAGACTAATGGTAAAAAGTAATTCAAGAACTGAGTTAGTTGAACAGAATCAGTTCAAACAATTATCTCAACCTCTGAGGATAAAAGACATATTCCAGTGAGAAAAGGGGATTCTATTTGGTAACTAAGGAAGGAAGATGGCAGAGAAGAATACTCGATCTGGTGTAACCATTGGAATACTTTGACTCCCGGAAATTGATTGGAATAGAAGACTAGACTAGAATGTTTTGAGGTCTCTTCCAGTATTTCTGTCAACTCACATATCTTAGACTTGAAGCATGGGTGAGAGACGAGGATGTGATTTCCTTTCTCGAGGTAAGGAGGAACAACATCAGTCAGAAATTTCAGAGTTAGATAAGTTTTTTTACTGTGACTAAAAATCTTAGTTATCCATGTATAGTATTGAAAATGTATGTGTTGAATCCTGTAGGTAATTACAGAACCTATTTGCAAGAAAAAGAGAAAGGCATTTATATATGTTTCTTGATGAATAAAATAGTTAAATAGATTGATGCATTGTTAAAAAATGTAAGGTAGAGAACTGTTAACAGAGAACCCTCGAGATGAGAGCTCTGTGTCAGTTGTTCTTTGCAGTCTATGATATACACGGACAGAAATGGCCTGGCCATCTATTTGGTTATAAGCATAAAAGAAAATAAGATAGAACCTTTAAGGATGTTCTATAGATAACTGTAAAATAGCTACAAAACGATTAAGAATTCTAGATGTTGTAAGTATTGACAGAACTAATTTACTACTAAGGAAAACTGTAAGTATTATTCTTTAAACTATACTTTTTGCTGACAGAAAACAAGCAACAAGTTGTACACTTTGTTGCAGAATATGGAAATTTATTTCTTACTAATAGAATACAAGAAAAGACAGATTGAGAAATACTAGAAATTTCTAACTAAATTTTTATTAAACGAAACTGAGAGTCTGCTACTGGAAAGAAGGAAAAATTTATTTAGGATAGTAATCTTAAGGAAAACACTTGCTTAGATTAAAGAAGAGTCCAATTATATTACAGTACTGTACGTAAAACCAAATAACCAACAGTTCAAAAAGATTACAATATTTTTATAACAGTAAGTAACCGATTACTTTGGTTAGCCTCAAGAAAAATAAAAGAGAATAGATAAGAAATAACAAAGGAGTCATTAAACGAAAAACATTATATTTCTTCTAGAGTTTGAACTTGACAAAAAACACTTGTTATAGTTGAACTTGAGGTATGGTGGGGCTAGTTCATGCCATGATTATCCATGAATACCCTCGAATCAGAACAAACCAAAAGGGATTAAACTAACTACATTAAATTCAAACACAAATGCAGTAAACACAATTGGCTGGGCTCGCAAGCAGAGTTAAAACTTCTATAAAATTGTATGGTCATAAAGCTACACGTGAGCCAAGTTCCAAGACATGAGCTTAGTGTCCAAGATGGTCACGAGTAAAATATATACCTCTTAGAAGATGGATTGATAGTGGTTAGAAGAAATACTAAACCGAGTACCATCGAAATATAAACCCCATCGCAAGACTTTCTCAATGAATTACCTGCACAAAGAGAAAGTTATGGCTAACATTTTACTTGCTCAAAATCTGCGCGCTGGAAGGAAAAACTTAAAAAAAAAACCATAGCACCTCACAGCTTACCTAAACAATTCTTGCAGAGGTTTTGCGTGCACCAACCTGTGTCAATACCATTCTGGAGATAATGGTGAAAATAGTGAAGAGATGGAGTGGAAAGCTAAGCAAAAGCAAGCAAAAACGATAAGTATTCGGGGCTCACCTTTATGTCATGCCATAGTATTCATATGTTGTAGCAGAGTGCTACAGAGGACTCGCCAAACTGGAGAAGGGTGAAGATGTTTAATGGAGTTCCTGGACAACAGTAGGTCCAAAATTAAGCGCATGCGTAGAAGATAAACCTGCCATAAATTTAAAGAAATTAGTATGAAAACTTGCAGAAGTATTATTGTATTAACACTAATCCATTGTAAATGTCCCTTGCAAAAATATGGAGCTATTAATTCTTACCACAGAGAGGAGGTAGAGTCTGATAATGCCGGATTGTTGCAGAGACAGAGGTCTTTTCTTGTGAGAGTAGAATGTCGAAAACATTAGGAAAGGGTTAAGGGGTAAGGTCATTACCCTGTAACCCTAATTCCATTCCACCATTGGATTCCAGAGGGATAGATCTACAGTGGGAATTTTTCCAAATGGCGCTGCCAATACTTATCCAGCGCGAGGTGAATTTACCAAAAACCTAAAATTAATTGCAACACTCATATCTGAGTTGTACCATGCCGAATCAACTAGACACGTTAACCAAAAGAATTAGATTTCCATTAATGTGGGTATATGATGGAATATAAAGACAATTAGAAAGTTTTCAGTAGTTCCTCATAAAATGGGAAGCGTAAATATAGCTTTAGACTATGGATTATGTTTAATAAACTAAAATTTCCAACACAGGAATACAACATATGTAGCACACTAATGTGACCATAAATTTTAAGCGATAAATTAATGTAAGTCTCCATCTTAAGCATAAAATAGGGTTTGTTATAATGTTATGTGTGTAGTAAGATGCGTTAATGCTAAGTGACAAATTAATTATGTTTGACGATAAGAGACGAAATTGTATGTATGAGTAAAATAAGATGTAAAGTATTGAAAAGTAATTTTTATTTTTATGTGTATCAGGATGGATGTTAGAAGTGGTATCACAGTAGCGTTCATATGCTTGGAACCTATGGGTCAACTAATGATTTGAGTTGTGTGTATATTGATGCACAGAGAAAAGAATTATAACAATAGGCATTATGAGCAGGGGGCAAATGCAACAGCCACTCCAGAACACCGAAGAACAACCCCAACCCCGACCTGAAATGAATCCTGAAATATGGATTCAACTGAGTGTGGATCAACACCAGTAAACAAGTAGACTACTGGAGGAACAATAGCATCAAATTAGCATTATGCTAAATACAATATAGAAGCTACAGGAAGAAATGGTGCGGGTTTGAAGCGACAATAAGCGTTTGATGCAAGAACAAGATATGATACTAAAAATCCTCTCGGATAGATAGAATCAAGGAGTGGAACAACCAAGACATGATAGGGACATGCAAGAAGGAAATGAGAAACACACAAGAGAACATATTATTGACAGAATGGAGAGAAGTCATTCACAGTGGAGTAATAAATATAAAAACTAAAATGAGGTTGAGTCTGGTAATTTGTCAGATCAGAAAGAAGTTACGAGATAGAAAGTGGAACTACAAGGTAGATTTGGAAAGATAAAGCCACCTACATTTGATGGAGTAGAGGAAGAGGTGGATGAGGCGTGGCTGATAAATATGAACAAGTATTTTCAAGTTTACCAATATAGCAGCAATATTAAAGCTAGATTGGCCATTTATCAGTTGAGGGATAAGGTCACACTATGGTGGAAGGAAGTGAAGAATGTCCGCAGTATATATGATCAGGATGTGACTTGGGATTCATTACAACAATATTTCTAAGATAAGTACTTAACATAATGCTTCTATGATGAAATATCAAGAGAGTTTCACGACTTAAACTGGGACAAATGATGATGGATGAGTACATCACCAAGTTCACTTCCTTACTCCGTTATGTTCCTTATTTAAGGGATGAAAAGGAAAAATTACAACGGTTCTTGAGTAATTTTATGACTCATATGAAGGAGTGAATTGAGTTTGTGAATCCCAAAACTATGTACGAGGTGATCCAGAAGGCAAGAATGTGTTATCAGCAAGATAAAGAAAGAGGAGAGCAAGGTAAAAGCTGGCAGACCAGGAAAGAACATAAGGGTAGTTCTAGTTTCAAGAAAAAACAGAACTATAAATATTAAGAGTGCTGCCAGTAGGGAAAATTTTAAGGATGGAAAATTATCTTGAAGTTTAAACCATTGACGAATCTCACTAGTCAATTGATTTTACCATAGAGTTGATACCTGAAACATCACCGATTTCAAGGACACCATACCGAATGAGTGTACCAAAATTAACCGAACTGAAGATGCGGTTACAAGAATTATTGGATAAAGGGTACATCCGACCAAGTGTATCCCTTTGGAGAGCACCAATGCAATTCGTGAAAAAGAAAGACAGAACCATGCGAATGTGCATGGATTATCGCCATCTCAACAAGTTGACTGTTAAGAATATATACCCTTTACCATGGATTAATGATCTATTTGATCATGTGAAGGGAGCTACAATATTATAAAAGATAGATCTAAGTTCAAGAAACCATTAAATCTAGATAAAAGACGAAGACATCTATAACACTGCTTTGCATACCAGGCACGGACATGACAAGTTTGTTGTGTTACCAGGCACGGACACGACAAGGCTGGTGCATGGTATATTTCACCCCTTTTTAGATAATTTTTTGTTAATATTTATTGATGACATTTTAGTTTATTCCAAGAATGCAGAAGAGCATAAAGAGCGCTTACAGATAGTGTTGGAAATGTTAAGTTCAGCAAGTGTGATTTCATCAAGGAAGAAATACAGTACCTTTGTCACGTTATTTCTACTGAAGGGATTGCAGTTGACCCAGAGAAAATCATAACGATCATGAAATGGAAGATGCCAAAAAATGTGGCAGACATCCGATCCTTTATGGTTTTGGCTGGTTATTATGGGTGGTTCATTGATTTTCAAATATTGCTTTCCCAATTACTCCCTTAAAAAGGAAGGGTAAAATATTTAAATGGAGGAAGGAATGTCAAGATAGTTTTCAAAAGTTAAAACTTTTATTGACTACAACTCCAGTGTTAAGTGTAGCTGATCCCAATAAAGAGTTTGAAGTCTTTACATATGCGTGTAAAAAAAGAGTTGGGGCGATTTTGTCACAAGAGGGTAAGGTTGTTGCCTATGAATCACAGAAACTAAAAGAGCATGAACATCGATACTCATATTATGATTTTGAGCTGACAGCAGTAGTGCATGCAATCTGGGTATGGAGGCACTACTTGCCTGGAAATATATTTGTACTCAAAACTGATCATAGCAGCTTAACCAATTATTTTAAAGAAGCCGACCTTAATTATTTCTAGGCAGGGTGGAATTACTTCTTGAGCGAGTTTTACATTGATATGAAATGTGTGAAGGGTAAGGAGAATAGAGTTGTTGATGCATTAAATAAAAAGTTGCATGGTGTTTATGAACTGTACTACAATCAGGTTGAATGCAAATTTCTGGAGAAAATAAAATCATAAGTTGAGAAAGATCCTGAATACCAGTTTATGTGGCAGAAAATAGAGGAACTCATAATACAAGGAAAATCTGCAGATTAAGAAATTAATAAATATGGGTTGCTAACTTTGAAGAAGAGGAATTTTGTTCCAAATAGAATGGAATTGAAAGAATTAATTCTAAATAAGTATCACCGAAGTAACTACTCTGGACATCCTGGGTATCAGAAAATGCTAATAGAAATGAGGAATAATTAATTCTGGCCAGGTATGATAAGAGACATTGTAGAATATCTAAACATGTGTTTAGAGTGCCAACAAGTGAAAGTGGAGCACCAACACCCAGCCGGGTTTATGCAGCATATACTGGTACCTGAGTGGAAGTAGGAGGTGATATCTTTAGAGTTCATCATTGGTTTACCAAGTTCAAAGAAGCATCATATTTCTACAATTTTAGTGGTAGATCGATCAAGAAAAGCAGCACATTTTATACCAGTACAGTCCACTTATAAGACGGTGCAGATAGCGAACATATTTATGTGAGAGATATTTAGATTACATGGTATCCCAAAGACTGTCATATCTGATATGGATGTGAAGTTTACTTTAGCATTCTGGAAAATGTTATTTACAGGATAGGGACTCCAATTAATTTCAGCACTACCTATCATCCACAGACAGATGGACAAGCGGAGAAAGTAAATCAGATCCTCGAGGATATGTTACGTATGTATGTAATGCAACAACCAACTAAGTGGGAAGAATATCTGCACCTAGTAGTGTTTGCATACAATAATGGATATCAGGAATCCCTTGAGATAAGTCTATTCGAAACTTTATACGGACGACAATGCAAAACACCTATTAATTGGAGTAGCCCAGAAACCAAGTTGATGCTTGGACCGGAAATGCTAGCTAAAATGGAGTCAGAGGTAAATAAAATCCGACAAAATTTGAAGGCATCTCAGGATAGACAAAAAGTTTATGCAGATAAGGAAAGGACTTATCGTGAGTTTGAGGTGGGAGATCATGTGTACGAAAGGATCAAGCCAAAGAAAATCACTTTAAGGTGGGCTTCTTGTGCCAAGTTGGCTCCCAGGTTTTGTGGCCATTTCAAAATATTGGAGAGGGTAGGACAAATGGCTTACCGATCGGCCTTGCCTAGACATATTTGTGTACACAATTTTTTTCATGTATCATTATTAAAATGATAAGTACACGACCCAATTCATGTAATCTAGTAACAGAGTATTTAGGTAGGATATGAATACAAGACTTGATTAAAAATGTTAAAATTTATGTGTAAATTAATTCAAGTTCGTTGATTATAGGTCGAACTAGATGGTGAGTTCCTGGTCGAGCCTCAATGTATAATCGATCAGAGAGAAATCGTGCTCCGGAAACGAGCCATCACCCAGGTTAAAGTGCAGTGGAAGTAGTTTGGCCCAGATGAAGCTACCTGGGAGGATGAAGGCTCTATTTGGGAAGCGTACCCAGAACTATTTTCTAGAGAAAAATGAGAACATCGAGGATGGTGTTCACTTCCAGGGGGAGTTGTAACAGTTGGCTTAAATGCTAATCGATGATTGAATTATTTTGTTAAGAACTAAGACATTTATTTTTATTTTTATTGGAAATCGTACATTATGAACATAAATTAGTTTTGAGTAAATATAATTAGCATGGAAATGATTTCCATAAGAGAGAAATACACTAATGGTAAAAAGTAATTCAAGAACTTAGTTAGTTGAAAAGAATCAGTTCAAATAGTTACCCCAACCTCTAAGGATAAAAGACATATTCCAATGAGGAAAGGGGGTTTGGTTCGATAACTGAGGATGGAAGATGGCAGAGAAGAATTGTCGATCTGGTGTAACGATTGGAATACTCTGACTCCTAAAAAATTATTTGAATAGAAGACTGGACCGGAATGTCTCAAGGTCTCTTCCAGTATTTCTGTCAAGTCACATAACTCAGACTTGTAGCACGAGGAGAGACAAGGATGTGATTGCCTCTCTCGAGGTAGGGAGGAACAACATCAGTCAAGAATTTGAGAGACAAATAAGTTTCTTTACTGTTACAATAAATCTTAGTTATCCATGTATAGTATTGACAGTGTATGTGTTGAATCTTGTAGGTATTTACAAAACTTATTTGTATGAAAAAGAGAAAGTCACTTATATATGTTTCTTGACGAATAAGATAGTTAAATAGATTGATGCATTGTTAAAAACTGTAAGGTAGATAATTGTTAACATAGAACCCTTGAGATGTGGGATTCGTGTTGGTTGTTCTCTGCAATCTATGATATACAAGGACATAAATGGTCCGGCCATCTATCTGGTTATAAGAAAAAAATAAAATAAGATAGAACCTTTAAGGTTGTTCTGTAGATAACTGGAAAGTAGCTAAAAAATGAGTAATAATTCTACATGATGTAAGTATTGAAAGAACTAATTTACTACTAAGGAAAAATGTAAGTAGTATTCTTTAAACTATAATTTTTTCTGACAGAAAACAAGAAACAAATTGTACACTTTTTGCAGAATATGGAAATTTATTTCTTGCTAAAAAAATACAAGAAGAGACAGATTGAGAAACTTATGGAAAAACAAATAAGTGTTGTAGAAATTCCTAACGATGAGTATTTAAATAAATTTAAATACTGGAAATTTCTAACTAAATTCTTATTAAACCAATCCTAGAGTTTAGTATTGAAAAGAAGGAAAAAATTATTTAGGAGAGTAATATTAAGGAAAACCCTTGCTTAGATTAAAGAAGATTCCAAGTATGTTATAGTACGTAAAACCAGATAACCAAGAGTTTAAAAATATTACAATATTTTTATAACAGTAAGTAAACGATTACTTCAGTTAGCCTCAAGCAAAAGAAAAGTGAATAGATAAGAAATAATGAAGGAGTCATGAAACGAAAAACATTGTATTTCTTCTAGAGTTCGAACTTGACAAAAAACAATTGTTACAGTTGAACTCGAGGTATGGTGGGGCTAGGCCGCGCCATGATTATCCATGAATCCCCTCGAATCAGAACAACCCAAAAGGGAGTAAAATAACTACATTAAATTCAAATACAAAAGAGGCAAGCATAGTTGTTTTGGCTTGCAAGAAGAGTTAAAACTTCTATAAAATTGTATGGTTGGAAAGCTACAAGTGAGCCAAGTTCCAAGACGTGAGCTCGGTGTCTAAGCCGGTCACAAATAAAAGAGATGCTTGTTAGAAGACGAATTGATGATGTTTAGTAGAGATACTGAACTGAGTACCATCGAAAGATAAATCCCATCACAAGACCTTCTCAACGAATTACCTGCACGTAGAGAAAGTTATGGATAACATTTTACTTGCTCAAAATCTACCACTGGAAGGAAAAACTTAAAAAAAAAAACATAGCACCTCACAGCTTACCTAAATAATTCTTACACAGGTTTCAGGTGTACCAACCTACGTCAATACCATTCAGGAGTTAATGGTTAAAATAATGAAGAGATGGAGTGGAAAGCTAAGCAAAAGCAAGCGAAAATGATAAATATTCAGGGCTCACCTTTATGTCGTGTCGTAGTATTCATATGCTATAGAATAGTGGTGCAAAGAACTCTCCAAACCAGAGAAGGGAAAATATACTTAACGAAGTTCCTGGACAACAGTAGGTCCAAAATTAAGCGCAGGCGTAGAGGATAAACCTGGCATAAATTTAAAGAAATTAGTATGAAAACTTGCATAAGTATTATTGTTTTTAAAGAGAGAATCCATACAGGTAAAATAGAATGTAGAGGAGAGGAATAACCTGTTTATGAGTTTTTATTAAACACTAATCCATTGTAAATTCCCCTTGAAAAACTATGGAGCTGTAAATTCTTACCGCAGAGAGGAGGCAGAGTTTGATAATGCTAGATTGTCGCAGAAACAAAGGTCTTTTCTTGTGAGAGAAGAATGCTGAAAACATCAAGAAACGGTTAGGGGGTAAGGTCATTACCCCGCAACCCTAATTCCATTCCACCATTGGATTCCAGAGGGATAGATCTATGGTGGGTGGTTTTCCAAATGGCATTGCAAGTACTTAGACAGTGCGGGGTGAATTTACCAAAAACCTAAAATTAATTGCAACATTCATATCCGAGTTGTACCATGCCTAATCAACTAGACACGTTAACCAAAAGAATTAGATTTCCATTAATGTGGGTACAGGACGGAATATAAAGACAATTAGAAAGTTCTCAGTAGTTCCTCATAAAATAGGGAGCGTAAATATAGCTTTAGACTATGGCTTATGTTTAATAAACTAAAATTGCCAACACAGGAATACAACATATGTAGCACACTAATGTGAGCATAAATTTTAAGCAATACAATAATGTAAGTATCCATTTTAAGAATACACTTAGGGTGTGTTATAATGTTATGTGTGTAGTAATATGCGTTAATTCTAAGTGACAAATGAATCATGTTTGAGACGAAATTGTATGTATGAGTAAAATAATTTGTAAACTATTGAAAAGTAAATATTTTTTTATGTGTATTTGGATGGATGTTACAAGTTTGAAATAATTCAGAAGATTTTCTGCTACAATTATCATCCATGTTTTCATGGTGGAATACCTCAACTTAATTCTCATCTCTCATACTTGCATGCCTACCATCTATATCCATCTCATCGAGCACCGCAAATTCATTCTTGGCGAGAAATCACAAGCCATTTTTTTACTTCGATTAGATACTAATTTCGAATTATAATTCGATTAGGTACGGAAAAAATTTGATTCCATAAAATGTAATATGGAAAAAAATAGACAATTTAGATTTTACAAATATTGAAAAATATTATTTAAAAAAATTAAAATGAAAAAGAAAAAAATTCATGAATTTTGGAACATCAATATTTTAAAATTCTATAGACATTTTCCCTTTAAAATAACCTAAAAATAATGAAAACAAAACAAAATCTCAATATCAAGATATAAATAAGTTTGAATTAATCTCCACATATAGAAATTTATGCTGAAGTATTAAATAAATTTTTATAAATTTAAATAAAATTAGAACTATCTACAATCTTTTAAACCATTTTTGTCATATAAATTTATTAACAATAACAACAACAAACTAATATTTTTTTTTAATTGTGGTCCATTGAAAATGAACCCCTTTTATCAAACCCGGGGCCAATGCTAGCTTGGGATTCATGCTAGACATGTGAGTGGTAATAGGGATTTATCTTACTTACGGTTTCATAGAGCACAGGGACCTCATAATGGTCCAAAGAGAAATAATTTTATGGGCTTTATTTGATAATCAAGCTAATCAAGTTATTTCTTTTTCCAAATTTCTTAAAAAAAAAGTATTGGTATTACAGAATTTTATTTTTTATTTATTTATTTTTCTTTGTTAATTTGATCCAATTTGATAACTGTGGTCTTTACGAGGACATTTTAGATTTTCCTGTAACAATGGAAAAATTTGACGTGAAATCCTGATTTGTGTTATTTAAACTAGTTTCTAATTATATATATGTGGATTCAGCACTTGAAAACCTCCTATAGCACTTTAATTGTGGAGAGGTTACCCATAAAACTTGTGATTTCAATAAATTGTTGTCGAATTTAAAAAAAAATTAAACTGAAAAATTTCAGCAAAATAATCTCATTAAAAACAACTAGTCACAACTAGCTTTCTAATATAGATTAAAAAAACAAAACGTTAAATGTACTCCTCTATGAGAGAGGAACCTTCAAAATGAAAGCATTCTTGCAAAGTTTTTTTTAGAAAAAAGAAAAGAAATTCCAAAACCTCTATAGTCGTTCAAACTTTGATGGTGTTATGTCCTTTCCTATTTCATCCTCCCAATGGAATTCAGCTACAGATTTCGAAGATGTTCATGCTCCCAATGGAAGTGGTTGCCCTTTCTATAAAAAAATACAGTAACATCTTTTATTTCATTGAATGTTGCCTCAGAGAAAAATCGTTGTTCAGTGATGTGAATTAACGGTACTGCACAACTTCTCAGCTGTGTTGGTAACGCGGAATGTGTCTAATAAACAACTAGACTATGTTAATAACATGGCTCTATAAATTTTCTGGTATGGAGCTTCTCAGCTGCGTTGGTAATGCAGGACGTGTCTAATAAACAACTAGACTTTTTTAATAACATGGCTCAATAAAATTGTTGGTGTGCATTACTCTAGCCGCAGTTCAATTTAAAAAAAAAAAGAAACTCAGTCCTCTCCTTCAGCTAAAGAAAACAATCCCTCTGGTCCGGGTCTTCATTCACTGGTTATGGATCAACTCACTTCTTATAGGGGCACCTTCTTTATAACTGGATTTTTCTCCTTCTTCATTTTTTGGCATAAATAAATGCAGTGAAACTGAACACAATTGAACCAAACTCTAAAAAAATATGACACTTAGATAAATAATTATTACACTTGTGACACTTGGCAGATGATTGGAATTAAATTCTCTAATGTTGGAATTATACTCCTAACCACCGCCATGAATAAGTAGTGGCAGCGGCCCACACTTCATTAATTTTTTTGCAGGGAAGGATGAGCACAAATCCATAGATTCGAAGGCATTTTAACGCAACCACAGAAAACTGAGTACCGCGACCATCCTCTACATTTATTTCTTCAACCACCACTTTGACTTACTTTTTTCCCGCAGGCATAGCCTGCAACCCTTCTGTTTTAACCTTAAGCCCTTTCACCATATCTTATGTTTCCACTGATGAGATATCTGGCGAGACCCACACTTATCTTACCGCATTTTCCATATGCCCCAAACCTTTGTTTTGCACCCATTTCCTTTGTATTTTGGTTAATGCACTTACCAACTTTTACTGCCGGCAATACTGCACATCGCAACATTTATCACTTACTGTTTAAAGCCCCGTGACAAACCATGCGATGTTGCAATGCGATTTCGCATCGCATATCGCAATCTCAATTCTTAACGTTGTTCACCAAACCGCCCGCAAGTTATTTTTTTTGCGATGTGATATCGCTGCCGCATATCACCATCACACATTGTGCCTACAAAGTTTTAAGTTTCCCGTAAAGCACCCATAGGCTATGTTATTTTGGGTGCGATGCGATATGTAACACGTCACTATTGCACATAGCAGCCTGTAATATTTAATGGACAATGCCACAGTTAAAAGTTTAATATCGCTGATTTGCGCGAATGCGATGTGGACTGAGAACTACATTCTATAATATTTGAGATCCGCCCTTTCGTGTTTTGAACGCATTTTTACGTGTTTTTGTATATAAACTAAAATACGGTCTGTGCATTTTTTTAATGAAAGAATAGGTATTTGGAAAGCAGAAAGACGAGAAGTTGTTGAACATCCATTCAGCAATTGAATTGCATTGAATTGTATTAGGTCTTATCGGCTTCGGCCATTTTGTATAAGATATGTAATTTCATGTTTTAAGAAGGAAAAGTATAATAAATTGAAACTTAGAGAAGAGTTGAATAAATTTTAAAAAAGAGTACTACTCTTGTGTTACGTTGTATGTCTGTGTGTATGAATGATAATTCCGCAAAAATTGTGTATTCCATGTTTTGTGGGGGAAAGTATCCCGCTGTGTTATTATTTCGTTCAATATTTCCAACATGGTATCAGAGCAGGTCTAGGCTCTCAGTAAAAGAAAAAGATCTCTTTCCTGGAGAAGTTGTAAGACTATTTTGAGAAGCGAATTTCTCCAGCAATGAGAAAGCTTCTATTTTACAGACTCAATTTGATTGTTTGTTTACACAGACAGAATGGTAGCAGTAGGCACAAGCCTGAAAAATCCACAATTACCACATTTCAGTGGTAAAAACTATGGTTATTGGTCCATAACAATGAGAGCCTTTTTTTATTCACAAGATATATGGGAGCTAGTGGAAAATAGCTTTTGAGAACTAACAGATGCAAGAGCGCTTACTACTTTGATAGCATGAGAAAGGGACTTGTTGAAAGACAATAGGAATAATGAATCCAAAACCCTCTTCTATATATTTCAAGCAGTTAATGAGAGTATTTTCCCAAGGATTGCAGCAACAACAAAGTCTAAGGAGGCATGGGATATTCTCAAGATAGCCTATCAAGGCATGGAGAAGGGAAAGACATCAAAATTACAAATTCTGAGAGATTTTGAAACTCTCTGTATGAAAGAGTCTGATAACATAGACTCATTATTCACACATGTGATTGCGTTGGTTACCCAGATAAGGTCTCATGGAGAGACACTTGAGGAAAGAGTAATAGTGGAGAAAATCCTAAGAAGCCTATCAGCAAGTTTTGATGCCACAGAAGTGGTCATAGAAGAGACAAAGGATCTCTCACAATTTTCAGTGGATGAACTTCATGCATCCATGATGTCTCATGAACATAGACTAAATAGAACAACGAAATCCTCATTGGAGAATGCTTTCAAGACACAAATGTCTTTTGGCCAAGGTAGAGGTCGAGGAAGATCAAACTACCGAGGAAGAGGAAGAAGAAAAAATAGAGGTGGAAGAAGCAGCCCTGCAAGCGCAAGTGGAATGAGCAGTAACCAGAATCAAAGTGAAGGCTAAAGCCAAAATAAAGCACAAGGAGAAAGGTATGATAAATCCCAAGTCCAATGTCATTATTGTAAGAAGTATCGACAGTATGCCAATTAATTTAGAAAGAAAAAAAATGATATGGGTAATAGACCTATTGTAAAATTCACAAGAGAAAATCAGAACCAAGGAAATGTGATTTTAACTTGTAATGTAGCACAAGAAAAACATGAAGATGTATGGTTCTTAGATTCAAGTTGTAGTAACCACATAACTAGAAATATACAATGTTTGCCAATCTGGATGAGAGTGTGAAATCGAAAGTGACAACAGGTACTGATAGTAAAGTCTCTATCATGGGGAAAGGAAGAGTAATTATACTGACAAAGAAGGGAGAAAAGAAGTTTGTGCCAGATGTTTATTATGTACCTAGCTTGAAATGTAACCTTCTAAGCACTGGACAGCTTGTGAATAAGGGTTACAATGTATTTTTTAAGAATGATGTGTGTAAAATCATAGATATACTTCCAAGTAAAATGATCATTGTAGAAGTGCATATGACAAGTAATAGGATATTTCCTCCCAACATCAGAACAAACTTGAATGAAGGAGGTGTTGTAGCAGCTGTAACACAAGAGTTATTTCAAGAATAAGTGAAAGATGAAAACTGGTTATGGCATTTGGGATTTGTACATCTAAATTTTGGAGGTTTGAACCGCTTGCATAGAAAAGGGATGGTAACGAGATTACCACTCATAGAGAAACCAAACAATATATGTGAAGTTTGCATCTTGGGAAAACAACATAGAGAATCCTTTCTAGCACGAAAGAGTATAAGGGAAATGCACCCTTAGATATTGTCCATTCAGATTTGTGTGGACCAATGCAAACGCCATCATTAGCTATCAGTCATTATGTTTTGACATTTATAGATGATTACACAAGGAAGACATGGGTGTACTTCCTAAAACTGAAAAGTGAAGTGTTTGAACGGTTCTTCGACTTCAAAGCTCTTGTTCAGAAGCAAAGTGGACACTACATAAAAGTGTTAAGAACTGACAGAGGCAGAGTATACATCTCAAAAGGCTTCCTACGTTTCTGCAGGGAGCACAACGTACACAAGAAGTTTACCACAAGGTATACACCACTGCAAAACGATGTTGAAGAGAGAAAGAATAGGACCATCATTGACATGGTGAGAAGTGTGTTGAAGGCAAAGCATTTTCCAAATGAGTATTGCGTAGAAGCTGTTAATTGTGCAACATATATTTTAAATAGATGTCCAACCAAAGCTGTTATGAACAGAGTTTCGAAAGAAGCATGGAGTGGAACAAAGAATTTTTTCGCTCCCATGAGAGTATTTGGACCTGTGGCATATGCACATATCCCAAATCAATTAAGGAAGAATTTTGACATCAAGGGGGAGAAGTGTATATTTTTTTAATACAGTGATGAATCCAAGGCATGCAAGCTCTATAATCCATCAACCAAGAAGGTAATAATCAGTAGAGATGTGAAGTTCATTGAGGAAGAAGCTTGGGATGGAAGTTTAGTGAAAATTGTAAATGTGAAGACATGTATTTCACATGAAGATAAAGAGGAATTGATTGCAGAAAATAATCCCGCAACAGTTGCTCGTCCTCCACCTACACAAGCTCAGGAGAGCACACCACAAGCAAGAAATAGAGCAGTAGTGAAAAATCGAGGAAGTGTTTCTCCAAGCATACTAAAGGGATCTGCAACTCCCTCGAGTTCAATTGGAACTCCAAGCACACCAAGAATACTAAGATTCAGAAATCTGAGTGAAATTTATGAGCAAGAAGAAGTAATAATAATACTAGTTTGAATTTTCATAGTTGCTTTGTTTTGTTATGTTGATGACCCAATCCATTTTGAAGATGCAATAAAAGAATAAAAATGGATTGAAGCAATGAATGAAGAGATTGGAGCAATAGAAAATAATGATAATTTGGAGCTAGTAGACCTCCCACAAGGTAAAGTATTCATTGGAGTAAAATGGGTCTATAAGACCAAAAGCAATAAGGAAGGAAAAATAAAAAGACACAATGCAAGACTTATTGTCAAAGGCCACAAGCAACAACAAGGAAGAGATTATGAAGAAACCTTTGAACCAGTTGCAAGGACGGAGACAGTGAGGACAATGTTTTTCATCAAATGGAAGGTCTATTAAAATGGATGTAAAGTCAACATTCTTGAATGGAGTGTTGAAAGAGGAGGTATATGTTGAACAACCCCCTAGCTATTAGATAGAAGGCCAAGAGCACAAAGTATGTAAGTTGAAGAAATCTCTTTATGGGATGAAACAAGCACCAAGATCATGGTACAACAGGATTGATGCTTACCTGATGAATAATGGGTTTGAAAAATATGATGGTGAACCCACACTCTACATTAAAGAAAATTATTGTAAGATCCTTATTGTTGTTTTATATGTAGATGATTTAATTTTCATAAGCAATGAAATTTCTTTCATTGCTGATTTTAAAGCAGTCATGAAGAGTGAATTTGAAATGACTAATTTGGGTTTATTGAGATATTTTTTAGGCATTGAAGTAAAGAAAAACGAAAAGGGAATTTTTATTTCCCAAGAAAAATATTTTGTAGAAGATTTAAAGAGATTTAACATGCAGAACAAAAAAGAAGCAACAACTCCAACTATCATGGTGTTGAAATTAAGCAAAGAAGATTGCAGCAATAATGTCGATCTGACATTGTATGAGAGCATAGTTGGTAGTATAATATATTTGAATTCAACTAGGCCTGATATTATGGATGTTGTAAGTTTAATTTCCAGATTCATGGAGACACCAAATGAGAAACATTGGCAAGTAGCCAAGAGAATATTGATGTATGTGAATGGAACAAAGGACTATGGTGTTCTATACTCCTCAACTAATAATTTTAAATTGATTGGTTACATTGACAGTGATTGGGCTGGAATTGTAGATGATACGAAGAGCACATCCACCTATGTGTTTCATTTGGGATCGAGAGTCATTTCATGGGCTTCCAAGAAGCAACCAATAGTTGCATTATCAACAGCAGAAGCAGAATATGTGGCAACAATAGCAGCAGCATGCCAAACAGTATGGATGAAAAGGAAGCTGAGAGATTTGTATCATGAGCAAGACAATGAACCACAATTTATTGTAATAATAGCTCAACAATTGTATTATCAAAGAATTTTATTTTCCACAAGAAAACAAAGCACATAGATGCCAAATATCATTTTATAAGAGAATTGGTTAACAATGGTGAGATTGTTTTGCACCATTGCAAGATAGAGGAACAATTTGTTGATATCCTCACAAAGCCATTGGGACAAAGAAGTTTTTTTTATATCAGACAGTGTCTGGAAATGACTCATGGAAACAGTTTTGATTAAGGGGGAGTGTTAGAATTATACTCCCAACCACCGCCATGAATAACCAGTGGCAGCAACCCACACTACATCAATTTTGTTACAGGGAAGGACAAGCATAGATCCATAGAGCCAGAGGTGTTATCACGCAACCAAAGCAAACTCAGTACTGCGGTGATCCTCTACGTTTATTTATTCAACCACCGCTTTGACTTAATTTTTTCCCTTTCACCATATCTTATGTTTTTGCCAATGCAATATCTGGCGGAACCCACACTTACCTTACCACATTTTCCATATGCCCCAAACCGTTGTTTTGTGCCTATTTCCTTTGTATTTTGGTTACCGCACTTACCAACCTTTATTGCCCGTAATACTGCACATTGCAACATTTATCACTTACTGTTTAAAGCTAAGCAATGAACCATGTGATGTTGTGATGCGATATCGCATCGCACATTGCAAATGCAATTCTTAACGTTTTCCGTCGAACCGCCCACAAGTTATTTGTTTTGTGATGCCATATCGCGATCACACATCGCGCCCACAAAGTTTTAAGTTTCCCGTAAAGCACCCACAGGCTATTTTATTTTGGGTATGGTTGGATATGTGCCACGTCACTATCGCACATCACAGGTCGCAATGTTTAACGGACATTGCCATAGTTAAAAGTTTAATATGGCCGATTTGCACAGATGTGATGTGGACTCAGAACTGCATTGCATAATATTTGAGATCTGCCCTTTCGTGTTTTGAACGCGTTTTTACGTGTTTTTGTGTATAAACTGAAATAAAATATGTGCACCATTTTCATGAAAGAAAGGGTATTTTGACAACAGAAGGACGAGAAGTTGTGGAATGTCCGTTCAGCAATTGAATTGCACTGAATTGTATTAGGTATTACATGCTTTGGCCATTTTGTATAAGATATGTAATTTCATGTTTTAAGAAACTAGAGTGGAATGAATTGAAACTAAGAAAAGAGTTGAATAAATTTTAAAAAAAGAGTTTTTCTCATGTGTTACGTTGTCTGTCAATGTGTATGAATGTTAATTCCACAGCAATTGTGCATTCCTTGTGTTGTGGAAGAAAACATCTCTCTGTATTATTGTTTCGTTCTATATTTCCAACATCAAACACTAATGCTAAACTATCTCTGTATTGAAATTACATTCTTCAACACTAGTGATAAAAGTATTATGTAATTTAAGTTAAAGGAAAATTAATAATTACAAAATTTCGAAACAAAAGCCAAAAGTATCAGTTTATATTCTATGACACATGCATGTATAGAATCCCAAAGAAAAAAGAAAAATTATATTGAGAGTTTCTATTTCAAATGGAAGACTAATCAACATATACTTCTATCATGGAATTAATAGACTTATATTGCCTTGTGAACGAAATAATACTTATTCTAGATATTCTTATTCTAGATCATTTAGGATCTTCATTTTGGTGGGCTCCACCCTTCACACAGTGTAATATTTTGTGTTGGTTCTGCAACATATATCCATTGTAATATATAGTACGAGGTTCTCCATGCAAAATATTTTTCATCCTTGCTTGTCCTGCCAAGGATTCGACCTTGCGACGTTATACCTAGGCCTAGAAAGATGCACACGTACTCTAATTTGTGCATGTGAGAACCTGCATGCTTTGGACCTGCATCTTGAGTGCCATGATGTAGTCCGCGGCCTTAGCCGGGGGCTTCCTGGAATGAGCTCCTTCAATGTCTACATACGAGAGGACAGAGTGCCCTTTTCTGAGATGACGCTATTCCCCAACTTCAACGCCACTCGGACAGACTTCGTGCTCAGAAAGGTCATTTAGCAGGGCCTGCTATTCTTGGCAGACACCAACCCTGGCGATTTCACTCTGTATTTAACTACTGATTGGGATTTATTGAACCTGGAAAGGTATCTCTGGAGGATGGCCCTACTCCACATAGTTTTACCCCTCGCTGTGATGGCCAGTGACAGATCCGCAGCCTGTTTTATGGCTCGGCTCCGAGTTAAGGCAGTGGTAGCGTGTTTGATTCTCCCATGGCACAGCACGACACCAAACTATGTTATATATTTCCGTTGAAAACCAGACCTCCACACAGCTTTCTGCTCACCTGCAGAACATCGTTCCATAGAAGCTACGCAAAATATAACAAAAAAAAACAACTATGAAACAAAACAGAAGCTTCTGTCAATTCTTTCATCCCTGCGAACTGGAGGGATGTAGTGATATACACAAAAATGTGTTCGGCTTTGTGATGGCTTTAAGGGTGGAGATGAGATTTGTGGGTTCATGCAGGGCCATAGACGTAGCATCAGGTATGATCCTTGGAAGCACGTTCCACGAATCTTAATGGCTGATGAATTGTACGTTCGAATTGGATATAACATAAATGAATTGTGACCTTCTCGCACCCGTTAGAGACTAGATACACTAAGTGACCGAGTGAAGATATGACTCTTTATGCCAACATGATATTCAAATAATGACTAAGGTGAATACATTTATTTTTAATTATAACAAGAAATGCACGCCAGCACACCAAGTGGTTGGTTTAGGTGACTTTCTTAATAGTTATTTATTTAATAAACCCAAGTTTAAGATATATATTCTAGAAAGGTGGGTTGCTTGGATGATGTTTAATAATTCTTTATAAATGTTCTTAGAAACAAAGATCATTCCACCCAATTGGGGTATTGTATGCAAAGGTTATACTAAATTCAATGGTATGAATTGATTGTCATGAATTATATGTAGTGAATGGTATGAATTGATAGTAGTCAATTATATGCAGTAAAAAAAAAGCAATGACAACAATTTCACTTAAATTATATTTAAATAGAATTTCTTATTTCTATAACTCTTGTGATGTTAAAAATGAGATTTGTTTTGCTTTTTTAAGTTATTTTTTTTAAACGAGATTTGTTTTACTATATCATAGTTTTCTTTAGTTATTTTCTTTCATAGTGTTTCAAGTTATTTTTTTAATGAGATTTTTCTTCTTTCATAAACTTTCAAGTAATTTTTTTAAAAAGAGATTTGTTTTACTATATTATAAATTTTCTGGTTATTTTTATTTATTTGGAATTGGGAATTTCAACGATTTTTTTAAATATTATTCACAAACTAATTCAACTATAAGCCTAATCACAACGTTCTAATTAATAAATGATAAATAAGTTACCTTAGTAATACTTATTCAATGACCTAAGATCTTGGCTTATAGATCCATGGAAAAATGAGACAACCTCCCTTATGCTAAGTCTTCATATGGCTTGTTAAGGACATGTATTCTCAAAATAACTAAGCAATAAATGAACATAAATATAAGCAGTCTTCTGCTAAGGATTCCTTATATGCCCTTTCATAAGATATCTTTATATCCCCTTTCCTTCCCTTCACATGGACTCATGTCTTATTCTCTTTTGTTCTTCCCTATTTTAAAAATATTAAATGAAAGAAAATAATGATAGAAAATTAATTTATATAATAAATATTTTTCTTAAAATTAAATATATATTTTTCAAAAAATAATAAAAAAATAATAATTTTAACTTAATTTCACTTGTAACACTCTCTAGTTATAATGAACTCGTAAGTAAAGTATGGCTAAACTTTGTTATGATTTAACATTGTAACCTTAAGGCTAAGTAAGGTCTAACATAATTTCTAAATATAACACCTTCATGTAGCGCATGTTTCATTTACTATGTTATTGGAGGTCGGTAAAGCTACTTAGTACATGGATGGTGTAGAGATAGTTAAATTATTTTATTTCCAAGTCATTAAGTTAATTCATTCAAAAATATGTAATCTATAAATTTGTGAACTAACAAATTTGGTATTTACGGGCAAGGCCCAAGAAAACAAAAAAATATACCCGATAGTTGAAAGTAATAGTTACATCTCTCATGCATCCCTAGAGATGAATATCTCAATGGGAGGAGGGGAGATAATTTTTAGTTCTTTTTTGTTTTGGAGAGAATTATGGGAGAGAGAAAAAGAAAGAAAGTAAACAAAGGAAATAGGGGTTGATAGGCTCCAGAGCTGTTTAGATACCAATGGAGGCCCTATTGAAATAAGCTATGGTCGGACAAGAGGTCATAAGGATGTTTCAACTCTGGTTGTATTGATCGTGCTATTGTTCTATGGGTTGAGTGCACGTGGGGATTTTAGAGTTAATTTATGAATTCAATGTTAGGAGGAAAAACAATTCGAGACTCCCATAAATATAAAAAATGTTTCATTGATAGACAAGTAGTTTTTATTGTATGCTTAAACATCTAGAAGATCATTATAGTTATTTGTATTAAATTTAATTGTTAGCTGTAGGCTAATACTCTGTACAAAATAATGGTTAATAAGTATTATATTCTTTAAGAGACGGAACTGGTAAGAACTACTTCACGTAGTTTTACTTTTAAATGAAAGAATAAATTGTTTGATTAGAATCTAGCATTATTTTGGTCATGCTAAAAAAAGGAAATTCTCTAGAATGATAATCCTAATTTCGAGTCCTTTGATATAACTACGGGGTTGGGTTGGAAGTAAAAAAATCAGGACCGACAGAGAATAATATGGTACAAGTAATGAAAAAGGGGGTTTCGTGCTTGCAATTAACCTGTTAACCCCATAGTTTCAATTTCAAGAACAAAGAAGATTTATCCTTGAAGAAGGAACCCTTTAGCAAGTTAAACACAATAGACCAGTAAAGAAAGAGGACCCATTTGGAGTCTTGGTATGAGCCAAATAAATCCCACAACTAAGGCCTCTAGTTGAGCTCTTCCAGTGGTTACCTTTCTAGTGAAAGAAGAGAAAAAAACTATTGTAATATTTTTACTCTTGCATAACCAAATATTATTTTAAAGAAAAAACTGAAAAACATGCAGAGAATCATGAGAATGAAACAATTTAAGGAAACAAGACAAAAGAATGAATTCATAGGCATACCATTAACAACAAAGAAATTCACATACGTTTAACCATCACGATGAAAACACATGCATGTAAATTATATCCAAAACAATGGCATAATGATAATATTTACAAAATTTAGAGGCCGCAAGGTTGAAACCGTAAGAAAAATTGAAATACATACAACTTATAGGAAAAACAACATCATTCGAGTAATTAAGAGATAGAAAACCTATCAAGAAGGAGACTTGGACTGTTAAGGGGAAAACAATCTCTATATCCTCTTAACCATACTTTGTACATAAAAAAAAAACTCTAAAACTATTCAAAAAACCATTAATTCCATTAGTGGAAGAGAAACCCTTAATGGGTGATGTGAAAATATAAAAAGTAACTCCGTGCCAAGAGAAACAAACTCAAAATCATGATGAACATCAAATAATTCAAATTGTAACGCACATGTAGACGAAGAAAAGAATCAATGCAGGTGACCAGAGGTTCAGTAGTTTAGCAAAAATATGAAAGTCCTTAAAATTTATTGAAAATTGAGTGACTGCATCTGGTCCGTCACTAGGAATCCAACACAACTCGTTTCATTGAAAACCGAGTTCGGATCAGGAACTGATGGAATGCTGATCATTATTCAGAGTAGGCAAATTTTTATGAAAAAAAAATGCAAAAGAGGTATAGGCTGATGACATGATAGCCGAGGCAAAATTTAGGGAATATTCTTAAGTTTTTTTCTAATGGTACTATGACAAGTGCCATTGTTGGATTCTCTAGTTTTGTCTGTGAAGGTGAAATTTGTCCAATGACCTCCTAAGGTTAAATTTGGGTTCATGACTTTAATGTGTTAGAATTATTATTTTTAAATTAGTTAAGGTTGGAATATATATATATATATATATATATATATATATATATATATATATATATATATATATATATATATATATATATATATATATATGGTTAAGATCATATATTATATTATATTTTATTAATTTAATCACAAACCTTAACTATATTGCAAATTTATGCATATTTTTTATGTTAGGGTTTTATTAAACTATGGTTTATATTACGGTGGAACATTTAACTTAACAAAAGTGCGATCGAATTATTAACAAAAGTTTTTTCTTTAAATATATATTTGTTGGTGGTCAAAGTTATATGGTATGACAATGCATATATTCAAAGGTTTGGGCATATAAACATTACATTTCAAAACATATATATGGGGTGGAGGTCGAGGTTTGATCCCGTGACCTCCCACCAAACATTTTTCTCTTTTACCAGTGGGCCATGGGTCTAGTTTGTTGAAAACTAATGTGCCAAATGCATATTTTAATGCACCTTGCTAGTCTGGTGGCGAGAACTGAGGGGGCTAGCCCTGCAGGCCAACCCTCCTCCACGTGACCCTAAAATATGACCAAGTGCCTCCCACTAAAATTCCCTTAATGTGTAATTATCCACTCAATAAACCTGATTAGTGGTTACTTAACTGCTAGTTAATCATTTATTAAGTTGGCCATGGAATTAGTGGTAGTGCTAAATTCGGAGAACCCACCAAAAATGTTGGAGTTAGCTGGAGTCCTTCGAGACTTGGAGGAGAAATTTGGGGGGAATTTTTTTTTTCCATAACTGACTCAATTCTCGACCAAATTGAGCTTAGAAAGTGTCATTATTGGTTAATTGGCATGTTATGAACACATTGGAACAAGTTTCATAGGTGGAAGAGAATTTTTTATAGGTTTTTGTTACCTTGAAGAATTTTGAAGCATAGGGACACCAAGAGGGAAGGCCATGCCTAGAGCATATGAAGGCCAAATTGAGTAAATAAATAGTCATTTGTGAAATATTTCTACATTTTGAACTCATTGGAGTATGTTCCAAGAGAATTTGATGCATGTAAACAACAATTTGAACAAAATTGAGCTAATATAGAGGCCCAAGCCATGGAAGATGGACCAAGGAGATGTAGCCCAAGAGGGGTGAACTCCTTCATCAAAACTCTGTTTTAATGGATTAGTTGTGACATTTTTATGTTATTTATGTTGCTGATGTTTAGCCATTTAAATTCATGCTTTATGCTTTCAAATTCACTCATAAAACTCAATTTTAATTACATCTTTGACCTAGATAAGCAACAAGGGAAATTGCACATCAAGCATAAGATCAGTAAATAAGTTTTATATCTAAAAATGAAATTAGCACAACAAAACTAACATTCATAATTCAGATCAAGTTGGTATCGGAGCTATAGTTGAAAGGCAAGGTTATTTTATTGATATTTTCTTGAAGTTTTGTGCAAGTTTAATGGTTGCAAATTTGTGATGCTCACAATATTAAAGTTGCATAAAGATGAAGGTAAATTGTTGGTTGAAAGTCCTACGATTAGGGCCAAAAGAAGGAGAGCTAAAAGAGCATCATCTTCACCCAAAATTCCACTCATAGCTGCACTTGAAGAACATCAATTTTTGTCTCAAGAAGCTGAGATTGAAGAGGTACAAGTTGCACTAGAATCTGAGTTGATTGAAGAGGTATAAGCATGAGAAGTTGAGATTGAATCCATAGTCATTATGTCAGGTGTGTCATAGACTCAAGGAAATTCAGAAGAAGAAGATGTGCAGAGAGACTTCAAATACATAAAGAGGATGGTTAAATTTATGTTTCATGAAATTATTGTTGGGATGTCAAGAGAAGGTTCTAAACCTCCATATGGCGAAAGAAATTCAAATGGTAAGAAGTATGAAGAGAGGATTTCAAAGGATAGTGGAGGAAAGCCACCTCCATCTCAACCATATTCATCATCCTCATCATCTCTATGAGCATCATCTTCCACTTCCACCACAAAAACCACTCACACTCACTCAAAAGCCACAAAAGGAAAAACTCCATTACCAAAATTGGACATTAAGTTTGAACTTCCCATGTACAATGGAAAGGTAAATGCAAAGAGGCTTGAAAATTGGATAATTCAATTGGAGGTGTATTGCAGAATTCAGTACCTTCATGAAGACGACATAAAGATTCAGTTGGCTTCATTAAGGCTAAAAAGATCACCACTAGTTTGGTGTGAAGCAAATACTCAAGAGGAAATGTGAATCCATGGTAAGATATCCATTTATTGGGTGGATTTTATTGTTGGAAGTGTTGTCAATGATGGCAAATGAAAGTAGATGGCAAAGGAGATGGCAAAGGTAAAGATAGGAGCAGCACCTAAAATATCCATAAGGCAAAAGAGACAGAGAAGTAGCAGAGGAAGTAGAAGAAACAGAGGAATTGAAGCAGAATTGGTTTATCTATGAATTAGGGGTTTAATACAGTTTGCAGATGAATTATTGAGAAATCATTCATCAATGATAGACTAAATCTGTAGTAAAGAATTAATATGCTTGGGGATGAGTTGGAGTATTTCTTAAATGGCAGAAGAGGGCTGGAGTACAAGCAACATATATACATATATCTGTTTATGAAGAATTGTGAATAAGTTCCATGTGTGACTTTATGTGTTCTTGGTCGAATCATATGAGGAAATTGTCCCAGTGTAACTGTCCAAACTGTATGCGCTTGTGGGGAGAATATACAAACCCTGTGACGAGAATTCTGTATGAATGAGACCCTATAGCAGAGTATTTATAAGAAATGCATAATAAACCTCTGCATAAGAATAAACGAAACCGTGTTATGTATGGTGGAACTCTGCAAGGGTTATGTATGGTGCAAGGGTTATGTATGGTGGAACTCTGCGTCAGAGTATAAAAGAACCTTTTATAACAGGAAACCATGTATTGACTACAGTATGAATGGAGGTAGAACCAGAGTCAGAGGCGGAACCATAGTCAAAGGCAGAACCATAGTCATAACAAAATATATAAATAATATAGGAGAACCGGAAACTTGACCGGAGGAACCATGAGGGGACTGAAACCACGAGCGAGTTCACGGAGTCGGATTTCCCAATTCCGCACCACCTTTCGACCATAAGGTGGTTTTGCAGAAATCGCAGCGATTCCATAGACTTCGTGACACGTGGCATAGGCGGTATTGGAAGCCACCGTTTAACTTGCAATTTCATGCGTTATACACCGACCAAAGACGCCGAGCGAAATGGATATAAACCGTCGATCTGGCGGAGGAGCATCGGACGGAGATCATTAAACGAAGATGCGCGAGGTTTAATAAAAGCGCACAGAGATTAAGCCAGGTACGGTGCGTTCCATGGATTGGTTGTTTGACTGAATTGTGGGGCCTGGCGGAGTCATATATATAAATGAATTAGTTTAATTATGGTTTTCGACGTTTTATGTTCTTAATATAAGGTCCGGAGGTAATATAAAAGTCGGAGATACGTGTAATGGACTCTGGGTATTAATATAAGGTGGCAACCTTGGTGATCATGTTTGACAATAAAGTTGAACTCGTAATTATATTATATATTACCACGGTCTTGACATTTGATTAATTATAATATAATTTAAATATGCGGATGTCGGGTTATTCATATGGACGAATTTCATATATTATATGTGTTGAGATACTATGGTGTGAATATAATGGAATATGCATATGTCATTAAATATGCTGAGGGTCTATTAATATAGTTCTAATCACCAAAGGTCCATGTTATATAAGTGGAGCGCATAAAACGTAAATTTTTTACGATTGTATTAAAAAGTGTCGTGTGGTCCGTGGGCTTTATATATATGCCTCAGCTTGACGGGAGGGCGATTTTAATATACAATGATTGTGATGTCCGTTCCGCTTGCAGAATGTTCCACATCAACAAGACACTTGCTACAAGTCAGCAGTCACGTATTTTTCTAAAAGGCACTGATATAAAAGCACTGCTACATGTATACAGCAATTACACCACAGTAGAGGACAGAATAGGATACAGAGCAGAAAAGAGTTAAAACATAATCACAGAAAAAGACAAAACACAGTCAAAGAAAAGACAAATGCGCAGCTAGCCAAGAGGGTGAATGAGTGAGTTGGAATTCACTTTTAAATTCAAATGTAAATGTTTTAATTGTTTTTATTGTTTGTGATGCATTGGCAAGTCTCCGAGAAAAAAAAAATTTCCCACTGTAATGTTAAATTGATACCTACAGTTACATTTTCTAAGTAAGCAGATAAAAGAAATGAGGAGGTAGAAGACCAAGGGGTATGACCATCCATTTCGAATTCCCAGAGGAATACAAACATTCATGTGAGTATTTCTATAATTAATATCATTTTGATATCCAAAGTGTTGAGTTAGAAGAGAGAGAGAGAGTGAGTGAAGAGAATGCAGAAATGAAGTAGTGAAGCAGAGAAGAAAGAGGAGTTGAGCAGAGAAGAAGGAGAAGCTGATAGAGAATCTGAGAAGATGCAGAGATGATACAGGGCAGATATGAGAATAGATGAACAGCAGAGCAGATGGAACAAAACAGAGCTGATATTCAAGGTAAATCAGCAAGTGTTTCTCTTTTGAAAGAGTAAGGAAGTTGGAGCTTCCCTATCAAGTTGTAGCTTGATAGATGTCATTTGGAGCTGACTGAGGTTGGAGCCTCCTGTGGGTTGGTGCCTACAGAAAATAGATGGGAGTTGGTGCTTCCACATCAAGTTGTATCTTGATAAAGTGTCAGTTGTAGCTGACTGAGGTTGGAGTCTCCTGTAGGTTGGTGCCTGTAGAAAATTAATGGGATTTGGAGCTTGCTTGCAAGTTGTAGCTTGCAGAATAGAGGTATGAGCCTCTTGTAGGTTGGTGCCTACATAAAATTAGTGGTGAGAGGGAGTTGGAGCTTGCCTTTGCATCACAACAATAATAAGATGTGGTTTTCTCCCTTCATGGGTTTCCACTTATATCTGGTGTCTCTGTGCATGATGTCTATGTGTTGATGTGGTTTATCTAATCTGCTTAATACTTGTTGCCCACATATTAAGACTGCTGTTACATTAAAAAATCTGTTTGATACTTGCTTCTCACTAATAAAGATTGCTCACATATTAAGTTGATCATGAAGAGAAGGTGTAAATAAGTTTTTAAGAGAAAAGTTTTAAAAGTTCATGTATGTGTCAAACTGATTCACCCCCCCATCTCAGTTTAACTAAGGTTTCAATGATTGGTATCAGAGAAGGTTCCTTTGGTGTAAGCTTAATAGCTTGAAGGAGATCTGGTTAAGTCATGGACTATCAAAATGTGTCTGTGTTAAATACAACAAACTTTCCTGAATGGAGAGATAAGGTTAAAACAGGATTATTGGCTTATGAACCTGAAGTATGGAAGCTTGTATGTGATGGTTATTTCACAGACTACCCCACAGTGAAAGAACAACAGAGGAATTCCAAGGCAAAATGTGTGATATATGACAGTCTTCATAACAAGGACCTTGAGTTGATAATGGATCTAGACTCTGCAAAAGAAATCTGGGACATATTGCATTTTATCCATGGAGTAGACACCGAGGATTGCATTGTCAAGAAGGAGAAGAGAATCAAGAAGAAGAAAAATTCATGTCAAAAGGAATATGTTCAATCAAATGAGGTACCTGCTAGTGTGAATGGTATTAAGAGCCATGAAGAAATCGCAGCAGAAGAAAAAGCCAAACTTGACACAGCTCTGACTAAAATAGAAAAATTGAAGAATGAAAACAAATACCTTAAGAGATTGGTACATATATGTGATGAGAAAGAATATGAAGACAGAAAAGAAATTATTTTCCTGAAGACACAGATTGAAGAGGCGAAGAAAGTAGAAGACACTCTGCTGCAACAAATGAGAGAGAAAAGTCAGGAATGTGAAAGATTGGAAGAAGAAGTAGTGAGCCTAAGAAAGAACTTAGAAAAATCCCAAAGAGAACTATTAATGAATACACCTCTAATGAAAGGCTCTGAACAGTTGGATCAGATTCTAAATGCACAAACGTCACCTCTCATAAAGGCTGGGATAGGATATGAAGGAGAAACTAGTAAGCCCAGGGTAGAAGATAACAAGAAAATTATCTTTGTGAAGGTTGTAAAAGATAATAAAGCAACTCAGCAGATTCCTACAAAAATAGAATCTAGCAAGAACATGAGTTGCAGAGAAACAAATAGAATCAAGCAGCAAAATGAAAGAACAGAGAATGAGAAGATGAAACAATCAATTGCTGAAGGCTCATATGCTCCTAAGGATGTATTGAACAAATTCGGAAGATGTCAAAGGATGTTCATCCCTCCTATGAAAAATAGCACATGTTTTTCCTGCCACAAACAAGGACATAATGCAGCATATTGCAAGACAAAGCCAATTCAGTCCAATCAGCAAAGGATGTAGCAAAAGAGAAGAATCCCTCAAGCAAGAAAATGGAAAGAACAATCTTTCACCAGGTACAAAAATCATTTCCATGGCTATTGTTATGCATGCAGTAATTTTGGACATAAAATTGTTGATTGTAAAATATATCCAAGAAGAGAAACAAAATATTATACATCAGCTCAAATGCATATTGGTCAAATAAGATGTTATGTATGCCTCAAACTTGGTCACAAAGCAAAAGACTGCAATCTGCCATATACATTAAAGAACTCTAGACAGATGATGGGATCAAAGAAAATCAAACAAAACTATGAAGTTAAAAGAAGTGCAGACATTATGAAGAACCCCAATAAAGTATGGAAGGAAAAGAGAAAGGGGGAGCCTATTACCTCAATAACATAATGAATCCTTCATAGTCTCAAGGGGAGCTGCTCTAGGAAACAAAGCTCAAATCCATCTAGTGACAAATATGAAGCAACATCCCAGGGGGAGAGCAGTTCATATATAGACCCCATGAAAGTAGCCTAAGAAGAGCTCCTTGGAATGAAAACAGTTATAAGATTAGGAAGGGAAAGAAAATTTCTCTAAAAGAAGACTATAGAGGAAGAAGATCATCTGAAGTATTAAGTAGCAGAAAAATTGATGAAAGAAGAGAAGACAGTAAGAAGCCTTGGTGGTAGAGAGAACATCAGCTATGAACATGTAAGCTTGGAAGACATCAGCACATTAAGTATTGATCACATTGTGTATCATTCTACTAGAATTAACAATGAATCACATTAAGAAGATTAAGTAAGAAAAGAGTCTTCTATCTTGATGTCAGTACATAATTGATCTATGAAAAGTTTCCTTGGAGGAATGAAGTCAAATAAGTGATAAATATCTGAGTAATCAGCCCATGAAGACTCATAGTATAGAAATTGAATATGTCCTTCTGAAGATCATCATGTCAGAATAGTTGAAGTGGTATATATAAAGCAATATAAAGCAGCAATGATTCTGGAATTGTCATAGCAAAGGAAAATGCAGTGACATTCCTTTGAACAGAATGACAGAATAAGAAAATAGTTAATGATGAAAAGATCAGATTGAAGATATTAATGACTGTTGAGGTGAACAATGGAAAGCTCAATAGAAGAATTTATGAAGGAAGTCTTAAATTATGGGTAAATGTGCAAGCTAAAGTGAAATCTCTGCATATTTTATCAAAATAATATCAATTGATGGTTAGGTACGAGAAGCATGCTTATCAACAAATTACCAAGCATTATCAGTGGAGCAGCAGTATGATACAGGTCCACAGGATCAAAGGACTATGGCAAGATTGCATCAAGGTAAAATTACCATGGTTATCTGCATTCAGCATGAAAAGGTCAATAATAGAGCTAAAAGATCAGTGCTTTGTTTACACTTGAAACATTATATTAGACATTGAAGAAGTCTCTGTTTCTATATATATAACTGCATGCCTTCTTGAAGTCAGTACATATATCTTCAAGGCCTCTATCTGAAGATTTTTCATAAATTGGATGAAGTTTGTTAGCTAAGTGTTTCAATTAAACATATTGACTATGCTTTTGTGGAAGCTCATTTTGATAGAACAGTCAAAGTATCTGAAGAGTAAAGGACTAATTGTGATTACCATCTGAAGCTCAAAAGTTTTTTTTAAATCATCTAAATCCTACTTCATCACAAAGGATTTACTGGTAATCCACCTTTAAAGAGAGATTGATTATTGACATGCATCCCATTATGTCATAAATAAAACTGCATAGTTGATAAGTGAAACTGACCAATGCATTGAAGGGTTTGTTTTGAAAGCACATTATACAAGAAGGAAAGTCAGTTGGCCTCTAATATTGAAAGATATTTCCTACTCTTATAATAAGTTGTAAACTCTGGTTTGATTCATTGTTCACAACAGCAATAAGGACCTTTCAGTCTTTAAAAGTAATATCCTTGTCAGCATCCTAGTTCATGTCATCAACAACAGGCAGGAAAGGTGTACCATAGCAATAAAAGATATATTGGCATCATTATCATAATTGAACAGGTGTGGTATTGCAGATGAATATTACAGGAAGAGACATATTCAATCTACAATCTTCTTCAACAAAAATATATTAACTCACTACATCAGACAGAGACAGAAGCATATTTGAAGCCTTCTCAGTATTTTAATTCTTGATCCAATCATACATCTCTGATTAAATAAAGTTGGTACAATGTGTTCTATGAAGGATCATTATCCTCACTTTCAGCCTTATACTAGTAAAAGGAGACTGTGCTTTGGATTGTATCAATTTACAGTGTATATTCAAGTCCAATAATCCTCAAAGTGTTCTCTCAACAAGTCTTGTACATCAGTCTGGAGCAGAATGGTACAAAGTCAGCAGAAGATGGCCTAAACATAACTCAGAGAGAGGAAATGCTGAAAGAAGACCAAGAAATGAGCAACCCTTTGACATTGATGTCAAAGGGGGAGAAAAAAAAAAAGAGGGTTTTTTAAAAGGCAAGCAGAGGAAGTATGTTGCCATCAATGCCAAGGGGGAGACTGTTGGAAATGTTGTCATTGATGGCAAAGGAAAGGAGATGGAAAAGGAGATGGCAAAGGTAAAGACAGGAGCAACACCTAAACTATCCATAAGGCAAAAGAGACAGAGAAGTAGCAGAGGCAACAGAAGAAATAGAGGAATTGAAGCAGAATTGGTTTATCTATGAATTAGGGGTTTAATACAGTTTGTAGATGAATTATTGAGCAATTATTCATCAATGATAGACTAAATCTGTAGTAAAGCCTTAATATGCTTGGGGATGAGTTGGAGTATTGCTTAAATGGCAGAAGAGGGTTGGAGTACAAGCAACATATATACATATATGTGTTTATGAATAATTGTGAATAAGTTCCATGTGTGACTTTATGTGTTCTTGGTCGAATCATATGAGGAAATTGTCCCAGTGTAACTGTCCAAACTGTATGCGCTTGTGGGGAGAATATACAAACCCTGTGACGAGAATTTTGTATGAATGAAACCCTGTAGTAGAGTATTTATAATAAATGCATAATAAACCTCTGCATAATAATAAACGAAACCGTGTTATGTATGGTGGAACTCTGCGTCAGAGTATAAAAGAACCTTTTATAACAGGAAACCATGTATTGACTACAGTATGAATGGAGGTGGAACCAGATTCAGAGGTGGAACCATAGTCAAAGGTAGAACCATATTCGTAACAAAATATATAAATAATAAAGGAGAACCAGAACCTTGACTGGAGGAACCATGAGGGGACTGAAACCACGAGCGGGTTCACGGAGGCGGATTTCCCAATTCCGCACCACCTTTCGACCGTAAGGTGGTTTTGCAGAAATCACAGTGATTCCATAGACTTCGTGACACGTGGCATAGGTGGTATTGGAAGCCACCATTTAACTTGCAATTTCGCGCGTTATACACCGACCAAAGACGCCAAGCGAAATGGATATAAACCGTCGATCTGGCAGAGGAGCATCAGACGGAGATCATTAAACGAAGATGTGCGAGGTTTAATAAAAGCGCACAGAGATTAAGCCAGGTACGGTGTGTTCCGTGGATTGGTTGTTTGACAGAATTGTGGAGCCTGGCAGAGTCATATATATAAATGAATTGGTTTAATTACGATTTTCAACGTTTTATGGTCTTAATATGAGGTCCGGAGGTAATATAAAAGTCGGAGATACGTGCAATGGACTCCGGGTATTAATATAAGGTAGAAACCTTGGTGATCATGTTCGACAATAAAGTTGAACTCGTAATTATATTATATATTACCACGGTCTTGACATTTGATTAATTATAATATAATTTAAATATGCGGATGTCGGGTTATTCATATGGATGAATTTCATATATTATACATGTTGAGATACTATGGTGTGCATACAATGGAATATGCATATGTGATTAAATATGTCGAGGGTCTATTAATATAGTTCTAATCACCAAAGTTCCATGTTATATAAGTGGAGCGCATAAAACGTAAAGTTGTTACGATTGTATTAAAAAGTGTCGTGTGGTCTGTGGGCTTTATATATATGCCTCAGCTTGACGGGAGGGCGATTTTAATATACAATGATTGTGATGTCTGTTCCGCTTGCGGAATGTTCCACATCAACAAGACACTTGCTACAAGTCAGCAGTCACGTATTTTTCTAAAAGGCACTGATATAAAAGCACTGCTACATGTATACAACAATTACACCACAGTAGAGGACAGAATAGGATACAAAGCAGAAAAGAGTTAAAACACAATCACAGAAAAAGACAAAACACAGTCAAAGAAAAGACAAATGTGTAGCTAGCCAAGAGGGTGAATGAGTGAGCTGGAATTCACTTTGTAATTCGAATGTAAATGTTTTAATTGTTTTTATTGTTTATGATGCATTGGCAAGTCTCCGAGAAAAAAAAAAAGAAATTCCCACTGTAATGTTAAATTGATACCTACAGTTACATTTTCTAAGTAAGCAGATAAAAGAAATGAGGAGGCATAAGACCAAGGGGTATGACCATCCATTTTGAATTCCTAGAGGAATACAAACAGTCATGTGAGGATTTCTATAAGTAATATCATTTTGATATGCAAAGTGTTGAGTAAGAAGAGAGAGAGAGAGTGAGTGAAGAGAATGCAGAAATGAAGCAGTGAAGTAGAGAAGAAAGAGGAGCTGAGCAAAGAAGAAGGAGAAGCTGATAGAGAATCTGAAAAGATGCAGGGCAGATATGAGAATAGATGAACAACAGAGCAGATGGAACAGAACAGAGCTGATATTCAAGGTAAATCAACAAGTGTTTCTCTTTTGAAAGAGTAAGGAAGTTGGAGCTTCCCTATCAAGTTGTAGCTTGATAGAGGTCAGTTGGAGTTGACTGAGGTTGGAGCCTCCTGTAGGTTGGTGCCTGCAGAAAATAGATGGGATTTGGTGCTTCCACATCAAGTTGTAGCTTGATAAAGTGTCATTTGTAGCTGACTGAGGTTGGATCCTCCTGTAGGTTGGTGCCTGCAGAAAATTAATGGGAGTTGGAGCTTCCTTGCAAGTTGTAGCTTGCAGAATAGAGGTAGGAGCCTCCTGTAGATTGGTGCCTACAGAAAATCAGTGGTGAGAGGGAGTTGGAGCTTGCCTTTGCATCACAACAATAATAAGATGTGGTTTTCTCACTTCATGGGTTTCCATTTATATCTGGTGTCTCTGTGCATGATGTCTATGTGTTGATGTGGTTTATCTAATCTACTTAATACTTGTGGCCCACATATTAAGACTGCTGTTACATTAAAAAATCTATTTGATACTTGCTTCTCACTAATAAAGATTGCTCACATATTAAGTTGATCATGAAGTGAAGGTGTAAATAAGTTTTTAAGAAAAAAGTTTTAAAAGTTCATGTATGTGTCAAACTGATTCACCCCCCCCCCTCTCAGTTTAACTAAGGGTTCAACATTTATTTCTTCCATTAAAATACAGTTTGATCCTTTAGCCTATACGCAAAAATCTATTATGAGTTGGAAAAAGTTTAAGAAACTCAAGGGTCAGGCAGTTCAAGAATGTACCCATGAGTTTAGGAAAAAGAGCTTTGTTGTTAGGAATAGACTTGAATTCTCAAGATACTGTCTTGAAATACATTGGGGGTTTGCATTCCTATTTTAAACACACTATCCCTATGTTTAACCCAAGAAATTTCGATGAATTTTTTGTTCAAGTGACACACTTAGAGGCAAGATGGAAACAAAAAATGGATGATAAAAGTGAATGAGAGGGTAAAGGAAAAGGAAATTTTTATGGGATAGGAAAAGGAAATAGCTCTGTAAAAAGAGAGAAGGAAAAGCTCACATGAAAAATTTGTTTAAAGACTCGCCATGATGAAGACCATTGTTGGCAACTTCATCCAGAATTGAAACCAAATATACTAAAAGCCAAAGAGAAGGGTAAAATTGTTGCAATAGTTGAAAATGACTTAAAGTCAAATTCAGGAGACGTGACAAAGATCACAACCATGGGTTTGGAAGGTAAACATTTTCCAATCACCAGTTTTTCAAATTGTTCAAATGATACTCATGATGAAGATACAAGAATAGAAATTTTCCATATTACAATTATCTCTAAACTTAACATTATTAATACACTTTTTGATAGTGGGTCACAAGCTAACTTGATTTTCGAAGAATTGGTTAAGAAACCAGGTCTTGAAACTATTAGATATACAAGACCATATCCATTGGGTTGGATATGCAAGAATGAAAACTTGGAGGTTACAAGGAAGTGCTTACTACTCTTTTCCATCAACTCAAACTTTCTTGATGAAGTTGAGCTTGATGTGGTGTCGCTTGAGATATCAAGTATTGTATTGGGAAGTCTTTATCTGTATGATAGGAAAGAAATATTTCATCGCCATGAGAATAAGTATCACTTGTTTAAATATGGAAATGAGTACATAATTAAAGCACATAATAAAAAGACAAGTTTTTCTCTCACACATGCAAGTGAAATGAAGAGGATAGTGAATGTAAGTCATAACTTGACATTGTTGATGATCATACAAAGAGATGTTTTGAATCAAACTTTTCAAAAATATTATTACTCTTGTAATGAGTTGTTTCAATATTTTAATAGGTTTCCTTTGAAAGAAGGTGAACAAGATGAAAAACTTTTGCAACGGTCAACATCCGTGTTGGAAACAAGACGCTGGTGCAAGAGAGTGCAAAAGTCAAAGAGAAAGTGACAAAGAAGCTTGGTAAAGAAGGAATGGGTTCCAAAAATGTTGTTTTATCGTTTCCAAAAGGTACATGGCAATGGCAAAGATACTTGGTCAAGATTCCACGCAAGTACAAAGCAAGATCAGCTAAAAATCGCCATGGTGATAGTGTGCAAGGTGAAAAAGTTTTTAAATTTCCTTTGATTGTTGACCAAGGTAGGAACAAGATTGTTTTTGCAAAAATAGATTATTTTTCTACAAATTTAGAAATATTGCAGCATGACGGTGTCAATGATAGCAAGAGAAGGTCGCAAGAATCAAGGAAAAAGTTGACTTCTTGTGAAAAGATCCAATTTATGAAATTGAGAAAATTTCAGTGGATAGAGACTCGAAGGGTGATGGAACAGTACTCTCATGCACATGACCAGTAACCAGATAGCTTTTGGGGTCCAAAAGGCTTCTATTGGGGAGGAATTATCAGAGGCTCAGTATTTTAGGTCAAAAATAAAAGTTCTCATAATTGATTTCAAATCAAACGACCGTGACCGACTCGTCGTCAGAAATCCAACGTAACTTGTTTCTTTGAAACCGAGTTCGAATGAGGAATTTATGGTCTGTTGGTCGTCGTTTAGCACAGGAAATTTTTTATAAAAAAAAATTGCAGAATAGGTAAAGGTTGATGACATGGCCGATGTAAAGGTTGTATATGGTTCAACTTGCTCTCATTTTTGATAATTAGAAAATGGTAAGGTACTGCTAAATTTACAACAACAACAAAAAAGACATGGCAGCCCAGTCAGCATTCAGGGAATCTTCTGCAGTTTTTTTCCGATGGAACTATGACAAGTGTCACTACTAGATTCACCAATTTGGTTTGTGAAGGTGAAACTTGTCCAATGACCTCCAAAGGTTGAATTTGGGTTCATGACTTTAATAAGTAATAAAATATATATATATATATATATATATATATATATATATATATATATATATATATATATATATATATATATATATATATATATTATATTTTATTATTTAATCACAAACTTGAATTATATTGCAAATTTCCGCATATATTTTTATGCTATGCTTTTGTTAAACTATGGTTTATATTACGGTGGCACATTCAACTTAACCAAATTTCGATTGAATTATTAACCAATTTTTTTGGTTTAAATATATATTGGATGGTGGTCGAAGTTATATGGTCAGACAACACATATATTCAACGGTTTTGGCATATAAATATTACATTGCAAAACATATATATGGGGTGAAGGTTGAGGTTCAACCCCATGACCTCCCTCCAAACATTGTGCTCCTTTACGAATGGGCCATGGGCGTGGTTCATTGTAAACTAATGCGCTGAGCACATATCTGAATGCACCTTGTTGCTCTGGTGGTAGGAACAGAGGGGCCAGCCCCGCAGGCCAATCCTCCTCCACATGACCCTACAATATGATCAAGCGACTCCCACTAAAATGTGTTTAATGCTTAATTATCTACCCGATAAACCCAGCTAGTGGTTAATTAGCTTCTAGTTAATCATTGATTAAGTTTGCAGTGAAATTAGTGGCAGCACTAAATTCAGAGATTGCACCAAAAATGTCAGATTTAGCTAGAATCCTTCCATATTTGGAGGAGAAATTGGGGGGGAATTTGTTTTTTCCATAATTGAGTCAATTTTCGACCAAATTGAGCTCCCAAAGAGTCATTTTTTACTAACTGGCATGATATGAACACATTGGAATAGGTTGTAGAGGCAAACGATAAAGTTTACAGAGGTTTTTTTTACCTTGAATAATTTTGAAGCCTGGAGCCACTAGGAGGGAAGGCCATGCCTAAAGCATCTGAAGGGAAAATTGAGTAAATAAATAATCATTTCTGGTAGATTTCGACATTTTGAGCTCATTGGAGTATGTTACAAGAGAATGTGATGCATGTAAACAAAAATTTCAACAAAATTGAGCTAATACAGAGGCCCAAGCCATGGAAGCTGGACCAAGGAGATGTAGCCCAGGAGGGGTGAACTCCTTCATCAAAAAATTGTTTTAATGGACCAATTGTGATGGTTTACTATTATTTATGTTGCTAATGTTCATCCATTTAAATTCATGCTTTATGCTTTCAAATTCATTCATAAAACTCAGTTTTAAATACCTCTTTGACACACATAAGAAACAAGAGAACCTTTACATTAAGCATAAGATCAGTAAATAAGTTTTATATATGAAAATGAAATTAGCACAACATAACTAACATTCACAATTCAGATGAGTGGGTTCAGAACGATCAGAACAAGATTTAAGATAAAAGCAGTTATACCAACCTGGAATCATTATGTGTACACAATGTTAAAGAATAACTTTAAATGACTTGTGAGAAGATGATATAAAATATAAAACTTGATCAAACCCCCAACACATCTGTAAGAGATAATACATGTTTCCTTATTCACAAGGAACATTTCGGTGTGGCGTATGAGTATAAAACCAACATAGACGATAGTATTAAGACTACAAGTTTCCTGAAGGTAGTGATCATGGAACCGAGATGTGTAATGGTGGTGTGGAGGAAGCATACCTGCTGCACTGTGAGGAATACACCCTTATTTAGAAATAAACAATGAGAAAGTTCAACAAAACCTAGCAGTGCCAAGTATTCCATAAGGTTAGGACAAACCCATTGCAATGGACAGCAAAATAATTTCATGATATAGCCAATATTGGGAGGAAATGTCTTACCATGTCGAGAATTAACCAGAGGGTGAAACCCTCGTCGCCAAGACCTCGATGTTGGAAGCAGGCCAGGCAATAATGGCAACGTAATCCACCAAAAACCCGATTCATTACCAGAACCTGACTCAGGAAGCGTAGGACCATCCGATCCCGTCCAAGAATGATCAAAGGTCAAGATCGGACCACTTGTTCCCTGGACATGTATGTCCAGAGATTTCAGTGGCATAAATCCAAGGTGCATGTTGTTAACCTTACCACGGATAGCTGGACAACCATTAGTGTAGATGGGACAAGCAGTAACCTCAAGACATATGCGAGGGAATTCCTAACTAGAAATTGTTCAATGTCAATTATATACTATAGAGAAACAACTTGTAAACACTTCAAAATATGTTAATCCTTTCCTACTAGTTAAAATGTGTAAACAATTCAATTTAAAACCTTACGATGGAACAATGTTAAGATTCCTCTATAATAAAAACCTTCCATAGCATAGTTTGGTAATGTGATGAGTATGGTTAACGATTTAAAGAAGTGTAATATAGTTGGTTATGGTGATAGTCAGAGTGAGTTTGGTAGAAAGTTTATTTAATTTTCTTTTAATGTGAATATTTTATTAATTCATTAAATATTGTCATGATGGTTGCAAGTGGTATCATAGCACGATTTCCATAGTATGGCTTGATTGGGAACCAATATTAATCATAAGTGTGTTGAATTGTGCACAACAAGACAACATAGAAGCGAACACGTAATCAAATCAAGATGATAAGAGGATTTGGAGGTCAATTTTCCACCATATTAGTTAGTCACATGCCAAATCCGAAAGTAAATACGAATATGTGGGTGCAACTGAGTGTTGACAAGCAACACCATACAAATAGGCTACTTAAGACTATGAAAAAGTTGCAAGAATATATGGTGCGAAGAATCATATATAACGAAACATTAGTGCGTGAACAATAAACAATCCTGAAAATCCTTTCAAATAGGCAGGATCATTGAACCTATCAACCAAGTCTTAAGAATGGAACCCACGATGAAGGGGAATAAATAAAATATACTGAAAATAACCCAGAAGGAATCCATACACAAAGAAGTGATAGAAATAGGGCTAAAAATGAATAAGAATTAGGTAATGCTTCAGATCAAAGAAAAATAAAGAAACATAAAATGGAGCTGCATGGAGAATTCAGAAAAATAAAACCCCCATTTTTTGACGGAGAAGTAGAGGAAGTTGTAGAATATTAGATCATCAATACAAATAAATATTTTCAGGTTTACGAATACAAAAATAACCTAGAGTACAGGTTAGCTATCTATCAGCTTCAAGGAAAGGACACTTTATGGTGTGAATAATTCAAGTCAGTACATGGCATAGAAGACCAAAATTTAACATGAGATGAATAAAAAAATCACTTCAGAAATAAGTAGTTGACAAAATGATTTAATGATGAAAAGGATAAATAATTCCACGACTTAAGATTGGGGTAGTTGACCATGGATGATTATATCATTAAATTACCTCTTTAATATGGTATTTCTATTATATTTGGGGAAAAACCTAAACTACCATGTTTTATGAGTACTCTACCGAGGTTCATGAAGGAGAGGATCGAGTTTGACAGTCCAAAAACCATGGGCGAAGCAATATGAATGGCTCGAATGTGTTACTGAAAGAGTAAAAAAAAAGGGGACACCCGTAAAACTGGTCTCGGAATCGGAATAAAGTAAAATCAATTTTGTAGAATTTTAGTGGTACTAAATCTGCAAATTTCAGGAACTCACAGAGAAATATTCCCTATAAATAGTTTGGAAAGAATCACAAAAAATCTAAATGGAAAGTAGAAAGTAGGTCTACTAAAGCATCTAGTAAGCTAGAACCCAACTAGGTACAAAATCTCCCTATGCAATGTTGGTGTCGCGGATAATCCCAATATTATAAGAATTGTCCCCATCGAGCCAGACCTAAACAATTTGATAATGTTCAAGAGGCACCTATTGTTGGGGAAGTATCTAGGAGCATGCCGAGAATCAATAAAGCATTGGAATATCAACAAGAATATTACCAACGCACCATGACTGAATTATAAGCTAATTTATTTAATCGATCAATATCTATTTTAGTAGATCCCGTGCCCAACTTAACCTATGTCGGTCCTAAAGTTGTAGGAAAATCCATTTTCAGAACCAAAAATTTAAACATCCATGGCTAGTGCAACTTGCCACTAGAAAAAAAATAAGAGTGGCTGCTAAGGTGGAAAATTTTGTTGTGAATGTAGACTATCAACTAATTAAAATTGATTTAAATATTTACTGTTAGGATCCTATGATATTCTCATTAGGATAGACTAGCTAGAAGGACATTGGTACTTGGTAAACTGTAAGGAAAAATAAATTATTTATCTTATAGAAAGTGGGCCCATGCAAGAACTCCAGGGATTTAAGAAGCATGTAAAGTTGCGTCCCATTAATTTCTCTCAGTTGGGAAAATGTATGAGAAATGAGTGTTTAATTTACAATGTTGAGGTAGGTTACATTAATTCCAAGGAAAAAACAACCGCATTGGAAAAAATTTCTATGATTCATGAATTTGCATAAGTATTCCCCGAAAATATTCCATGATTAACCCCAAAACGAGAAATTGATTTTACAATTGATTTCATTCCTAGGGTAGCCCCAATATGGAGAGCCCCTTACCACATGAGTATTCCTGAATTGATAGAGCTTAAGATGTAGCTACAGAAACTACTCAACAAGGGGTATATTCATCCTAGTGTGTCACGGTGGGGAGCCCTAGTGTTTTTAGTTCTGAAAAATAATGGAACCCTTAGAATCTGTATTGATTATAGGAAACTCAACAAGTTTGTTATAAAGAACATGTATCCTTTTCCCCAAATTGATGACATTTTTTATCAATTCAAGGGTGCTAAAATTTTCTCCAAGATCGATTTGTGATATGGTTTTCATTATATTATAGTGCAGGACGAGGATGTATGTAAAACATATTTTAAAATGCGCTATGGATATTAAAAAAATTTCATTTTTCCCTTTGGGCTACCAATGCACCAACCACTTTTATGAACCTTATGCATGGTATTTTCCATCCATATCTGGATAATTTTTTTATATATATATATATATATATATATATATATATATATATATATATATATATATATATATGATATCATAATTTATTCTAGGAATGCAAAGGAGTAAGAAGAGAACCTTTAGATAGTGTTGCATGTATTGAGGGAGAATAAAAAATATACTAAATTTAGCAAGTCCAAATTTTCTAAGGACCATATCCAGTTTCTAGAACACACCATTTCAGTGGAAGGTATAACTTTCGATCTAGAGAAAATATGAATTATAATGGAATGGCCTGTACCCAAGAATCCCATAGAGATTTGATCTTTAATGGGACTCGAGGGGTATTATCGTCGCTTTATCGAAGGATTTTCTCAGATTTCGTACTCTATCAACTCTTTACAAAATAAAGGAAAAATATTTCAGTGGATTGAGGACTACCAAAGAATTTTTGAATGGTTAAAGAAATTGTAGACCATTGCTCCCATATTAAAGATTTTTGACCCTGAAAAATAATTTGTAGTTTGTACAAATGCTTGTTAGGAGGGATTTGGGGTTGTGTTAATGCAATAAGGAAAGGTGATGGATTATGAGTCAGGCAACCTAAAGGAAAATGAGCTGAAATATTGTGCCTTTATTTCTAGGTCATAGGAAGGTAATTATCCCACTCGAGGTATTGTATGGGAGGAAATGTAACACACCTCTCAATTGTAATAGTCATAAAGATAAGTTAATTCTAGGCCCGAATATGTTGATGGAGATGGAGCCTATCGTCAAAAAGATCAATAAAACTTAAAGGTCACTCAAGATCGGCAAAAAGTGTATATTTCAATGGTGAAAATGTGAAGTTGGGTTACACTTTTTGCACTTTTTTGAGAAAAAAAATATCTTTTTTAGAAGTTATTCAACTTTATCCAAGCCAAAAGAAATTTTTGTTTATAATTTCATTTTACGATAAAAATAAAACTTGTGAGAAATTTTATTATATTTCTATTAATTTTTTTGGAATTTTTTATTCACATTCGATATGTGAACTTAACAATTCTTTGAGTGTGTTTTATTTAACAATAAAATGATTCATAAAAGGTCATTTTGAGATGTGTTGGTGTATTCTTTGAAAACTTTGTGTTTTTTGGGAAAACAATGTGTTACAACAATCTAGACAGAGTCTACTTCGGTATCATTATATTTACGAAACCAGCTGATGCATATCATAATTACTAGAATCTTTTGAACTGAACCAATATGAAAAAAACTACATATTTTGAATATGTTTCAGCCCATGTCAAGTTTCTCAACATATTAGTTATAAACTAAAAATCTAAAAACTACCCATTATAGACGACAAACCAATGTAATGCACCATAAATTTGTGAGTTCTTTTTTACAGTGTATTTTGGGAGATACAAAATTTTGATTTCACTGAATCATAATGACCATCAGAAATTTTTTGCACCCATTTTACTACAAAATTAATCAAAATTAGTAAATATCTATGGAATTCCATAAAAGTTATATTTCCTAAAATTATATTGAATTCTTCGAATGCTAGTCTTGGTTCTGAAAGTTAATGTAGAGAATTTGATGGAGTTTAACCCTTCCAAATTTGAAGAAATGTGTTCAGAGCCGAGCTGCTACGTATTTGCAGATTTTTTAGTTTAGCCAAACTTTTGTAATAGTTCAGAATTTTTTTTTTCCGCTCTGTCCCGTTAGTTTTAACGTCGAAAAATTTCGCCCAAAATTTGTATAAAAGTTCGCTCGAACTTTGTCTCGCAAAAACCCGTCAGCTAGAAAAAAAATCGATGAAGCCCCTCCAAAAAAAAAATCACAACTATATAAATAGTCGACAACAGAAACATGATTTTTGCACATTTCTTCATTTGGGCTGAATTTGCAAAGGAAATTTTCTGGGCTTAATTTGGAAAGGAACTTTTTTGAGCTTAATTTGCAAAGGAAATTTTTTGGGCTAAATTTTTAAATTTTTTTGTGCTTGATTTTCAAAGGACATTTTTTGGAGTTATTTTTTAAAGTGACATTTTTTTGGAGTAAGTGTTTTAGGTTTAAGTATATCTTTTATAGTGACCTTTTAAAGTGAGCTTTTGTCTAAATTTTTCAAGTGAAATTTATTTGCAGGACTTTGAAGGAAATATTTTGAGCTTCATTTTTAAAAGACATTTTTTTGGAAAAATTTTTAAAGGAGGTGTTTTGGCTTGGAGTATGTCTTTTGTGCAAAAAATTTAAAGTCAGTTTTTTTTTAAATTAAATATTTTGTGATGATTTTTTGAAGTGATTTTTTTTCAAAATTTTGATAGTGGGTGTTTTTTGCAGGATTTTGAAGGAAATATTTTTAGCTTCATACTAACTTATGATGGGAAATCAATGAAATTGTAAGAGAAAATATGATCGAAGAAGAGACCCTAAGGCTCATAGAGGACATGGGAGAGAATATCACAAAAAAAAGAGAGAAGAACGCTCAAATATTGAAAGGAAAAATCAACCTCAAATAGAAGTTGAAGAAGGTATGTAAATGTAAATATTATAAATGGTATTTAAAATTTAACTCTAGTGTATTTTCAAACATAATTTTTATTTGATGAAGTAATTTGAAAAATATTTTGCAATGTAAACAGAGAGAGAGATATTTCTCATAACATTGATGATGAGATAGAAAATTTTGAAAGAGAAAGTGAAAGATATATTGAACCAATGATTGAAGAAGTTGAAATTGTTGAAAGAAATTCAAGTGAATAAATTGAATCATCGGGTATTTATATATATGTTGAATGTGTATGATTGAAATTATACTTATTTCTTAATTTAATTATTTATTTAATATGTAAACTCATTTTGTGAATTTAATTCTAATATGTATAGATGAAATCAATATCGATAATGACTTATTAGAAAATGTTGACACTGACACATATGGAGATAAAAAATCTTACCAGGTTATACGATATCATGTTAAGCACATTATTGATATGTTTTTCAAAGATGAAAATGTGGGAGTTCAAGCCTAAATTTTGAGAAGTCTCTTAAAACCAAAGAAATTAAAGGAAGCTACCACTTTATTGTGTATTCGGAAATCAACAAAAGATAAAAAAATGAAGGAATATGGGATACAAAATATAAATAGTACTCTAAAGTCAATTGGAACATCTAGAAAGAAAAATGATTTAGGTGCACGTAGAGTAATACAAATGGCATTGGTTTCATAAAGTACTAAAGATAATTTTTTAGTAAAATATATGGCACAAGCATTAGGGACCTCACGGAAAAATTTGCACAAACATCTTAAATTTTGATTGAAAATATATGTAAATGATGAACGCACTCGTTGGATAGTTATTTGTAGGAAACCATACAAAGATAGACTTGGAAAATATTTTAAAAAAATAATATATGAATATTGGATGAAAGATTCACATGTTTCACCAAAATAAAGGGATGTGATGCAATGAATAATAGCACAAAATCAGTACGAAGAACATGAAAAACATATCTTGGACACCACTCAGATAGAGTTGTTCAACAAGCTCATAGAAGAGAATCGTGAAACTAATGTCTCAATCAGTGCTTTTGTGCAATAAAAACCATGGTATGTTAAACCTGTCACTGTACGCGACACTTGTTTTTGTCATTATCATGTGGAATTTCATTTATATTATGAACATTCCTTAATTTTTGTAAAACATTTTTGAAAAAATCGCCTCCTCCTTCCACTATCCATGATTTCATATCTCAAATTATATGTGCAAGAGAAAACCATGAATTATTTTACCAAATAAATGCGTTGGTCATAAAAAATGAAATCATTATGGAAATTTGAGTTTATTTCGCAACAAATATCTTATTGATATAAATGATCACTCATTGTCCAACATAAAAGTGAAATGGAAGAGATATGAATATATTCATACATGAATTGGTCCAAGTAGTACTACAAGTGCTAAAAGGATTGATTTACATGAAGAATAAATCTTTGTGATAGAATTTTTGAGAAATTTTGAGGAATAAATTTATAAATACACCAAGAATTCCCATAAAGCTCAATGTCAGGACTTGCAATTCAAAAAATCCCATGAAGTATTTCCACCAGGGACCATTTTTTCAATATTTTATTTTGTAGAGAATTACGAATTTGTTCCACAAAAAGAAATACATAGTGAATACTATCATTCTAAACAAGTCTCCATGTTTGCCCATATTCTATATAGACACACTGAACAAAATGTTGATCATATATAAATCACTAGTGAAAAAAAACATGTTATTAAAGAATCTCAATTTTATATCAGTAACAAATGATACATATTTTTTACAACATTGTTTTGATAATATTTATGACTCATTGAAAAGTAAATAAAATTCAATGAACATTGGATATGGTCAGATAGATGCATAGGTCAATTCAAATCTGCAAGATTTTTTTTTGGTTGTGTCATCTTGATATGAAAACCTGCATTAAATATTGTTGGAATTTCTTTGAGATTGGTCCTGGAAAAGGAGAACATGATGGTGCAAGGGCATGTATAAAATTATCACTTTGAAGATATCAAATGGACCACTCTGCACACCGACCTATCTGAGCTGAAAAAATTGTTGAATGGTGCATCACTGAACTCAGCCATGAGACAAACTCGTCAAGGAATGTACGAAGTCACATGTACATATATACATAAATTAACTTTCACATATATATAGATGTAAAAGTTTAATACACGTGATATAATTTTTATTAATTTTATAATTTTAAACATTATTTATCACAATGATTAAATCATTGATTGTATTTTGAATAACATATTTATATTCTTCTTTGAATTTTCTATAGAGTTTCTTTTGGCATATTTGGGTCCAAGATGTAGATAGATCGTTTGGAAATGATGTTGAAACAGTAAAAGGAACTCGAAAATTGCACTCAATTAAAACAAAGGAGTACCCAAATGTGTTTGCATTTGATGAAAGAAAATGTTCTTGTTTTTGTCATCAAAAAATCTAATGATGTTTGTGAAAACAAAAAATATGTAACAGATTGGAAACATACAAAACTAAATAAAAAGGGTAAAATGTCTGTTGAAAACTTTGAAGAAATGCAATCAGAGAAGACTATAGTATCATCTGAAGGTGGTCGAGTTTCTGATCTGGTTAGAGAAGGTAACATTTCAATTTCTTTCAAATGATAGAGATCTATAAATAGATAATAAAATCAAGTACATGTATGTTAATTTTAGAGTTAATTTTTCATGTTAATTATGATATAAATTTATGTAAGTTTTCTTTATTGTGCAGGTGATGTTTTTGTTGTAGTCGCACCTACTAACAACGTAGAAAATGTAAATTATTATTTGGTGCGTTGCACTAAACGAAAGATGAAATTATTGGAAAACTATGATGATAATGGGTTTATATATGAAAGAGGGTCTATTATATTGAAAGGTTATTTTTTTCAACAAACTCATCAAAGTTAAAATTTTGTTTACATTCAAGACTATGAACTCGATGTCATAGGTTTTCGATATAGTCACTTGGTGTGTGAAACACACATAAAGTTGATAGAAGTTCAATCAAAGAAAAAATTGAACGTTAAGAAATGGAAAATGTCAAAAGATGATCATGAATGGATCATTGAAGATGGAATTCCATTCGAATTTTTTTGATTGAATTCCAAACAATTTCTTCTCCTTGGATTCATCTTTTGGAACTTACAGAACTCAAGTAGAACATTTTCATACATTCTTTGGTATGAGCTAGTTAATGTTATGCCATTATTGCAAAATGTATGTATCTATCATATTTGAAATAATGAAAATTTTAAGTTACAATTTGTTTTACACATCTAGAAAGAAAATTATAATATTCATTATTGAATGCAAAATGTGTGGTACATCCATAGTAGCCTTTATATGTACATTAATGATTTAAAATTTTGTGTACTAGATATTTTTTAATGAAATTTTAAAATTTTATGATTGATTTTAGATATACATCTATATGTATTGTAGATCAAAACATTATAAGAACGATTTCAAATGCAAAATGTATGAATTAAATGAATTTTTTTTTTCATTTCTACATATTCATGAACTTATATATACACCTAACTATCACTTTTAATATATGTATGTCATAAATATATAACGTTCATACATGTCAAAATGCATTGAATATGTACCACATGTTTTGTAATTTCGAATTTCAATCTAGATTCATCTTAAATAGAAAATGACAAAAAAACATGAGCTTTAAAAAAAAAAATTAATCTAAGATTGAGTCTAAGATAACATTAAAACAAGAAGTCATCATGTATTCAAAATGTAATGTAACTAAACGCGTTTATGTACTTCAACCATTGTTACATCTTCATGAACTTAGATATGTATCTAACCATCTATAAAATTGTTTTAAATGACACATGATCATGTGCAAAGTGTACACCTAAATATCACTTTGAATATATGTATGTCCTAATTATATAAAATTCATACATGTTCAAATGCATTTAACATGTACCACATCTGTTTTTTAATTGTAATTTCAATCTAGATTCATTTTAAATAACAAATGACAGAACAACTTGATCTTTAAAAACAAAACATTTAATCTAATATTGAATCTAAGTTAACATTATAACAACACGTCATCATATATTCAAAATGTAATGTAACTAAATGCATTTATGTACTTCAATCATTGTTACATATATTCATGAAATTAAATATGTAAGACCATAGATATGATAAATGACATATGATCATGCAAAACGTACCTAAATATCACCTTTAATAGACATTTAGAAAGTATTTATATAAAATTCACACACGTTCAAATGCATAACATGTACGACATGTGTTTTGTAATAGATTACAATTTCAATCTAGATTTGTTTTAAATGACAAATGAAAAAACAACTTGAGCTTTAAAAAAAGACATTTAATCTAAGATTGAATCTATGTTAACATTATAAAAACATGTCATCGTGTATGAAAAATGTAACAACTAAATGAAAATGTACTTCAATCATTGTTACATATATTCATGAAATTAAATATGTAAAACCATAGATATGTTTTTTTTAAATGACACATGACTATGTAAAATGTACCTAAATATCACTTAAATAATAGACATTTACACCTAATTATATATAAAATTTGCACAAACATTTCAAATGCATAACACATGTACCACATGTGTTCTTTAATTTGCAACTTCAATCTAGATTCATTTTAAATAACAAGTGACAAAACAACAAGTTATAAAAACAAAACATAATATATGATCATCTAAGTTAACATTATATAACAACATGTGATCACATGTGAAATGTAACAACTATCCAAAATTTAAAATCACTCAATAAATGTAAATGTAGTTCAACTATATCCAAAATGTAAAATATGTCCAAAATTTATATCATGAACAGTAAAAGTAATTCTAACAATGTATCAAGTGTTACAAGTATCAAGTCATATAGAAAAGTAAATATGGCAATATATGTTTAAGTTATAAAAAGACTAGATCAAATAAAATGTTGCATCAACATCAATCAATTAGAGAATTTGGTTGCAATGTATTTTCCAGCAACCTCCTGAGCCTCCTTGTGCTATCATCTGAAGAATGGGGAACCTACACAACATGTAAAAATTAAAATTTAATGTTTGAAAATTGAATGAAAATTTAGAACTTCATAAAAAAATGAAAAAAAAAAATCATGCAATACCTCATGTAGTCCCCCTCCATTGTCCTGTGTTGGTCCTAATTGCACATACATATATATGTATACACATGTATAAGAAAAAAATATTACATACAATTAAAATTAAAATTTAATGTTTTAAAATTAAATGATAATTTATAACTTCAATCAAACAAACTAAATGAAAAATAAAATAAAATTTTCATGCAATACCTCATGTAGTTCCCCATCCATTGTCCTGTGTTGGCCATGCATCAATGCACACTTCGCGATAAACTGTACAATATACATGTACAAGTATATATATATATATATATATATATATATATATATATTCAAATGAAAATGAATTTAAACTAATGCAATAATTTATTAAAAAAAACGTTAGACAAATTCTTGGTCAAATTGTTTGGATGTTCCTTATCTCCATCATACACTCCATTGCTAAAGTCCTTGGAGAACATAAATCATCTCCAAAAACCCAAAATTCAAAATTTTTAAAACTGTAAAATAACTCAATACCTAGATCTCATATTTTGATGAAACGTTAACTTCAATTTATAACTTGAAAAATATAAGTGAAAAATTTAATACTTGTGATGGTGGATTTGGTACATCTCCTAACACGGAAGAATATGGTAGCTCCATTTCCAAAAAATTGGACGGAATTAGAATCTATTAACATTTAATTATATAAATGTGTGTACACAATTATTTCTATTAAAAATATGTCATCATGATACCGATCATTAATAGTAGAATAATAATTGTACGTCAACATCATGAACTCTCTTAAAAGACACTAACATTTCCCATATCATCTTGATTTTGAGAACCTGAACTTTCGATAGTGATATTATCGATATTTTCATTCATCAAGCATGTACACTGCAAATGGTGAGCATATGATACACTTTTGTTAGATTAACATATACAAATAAACATGCATATGTAAATTGCAAATTACATTAAAATATTCACCCTAACCATTAAGACATACCGATCCCATGTCATCTTCCTCATGAAGAATTAATTCTTGCCAACCATTGTGACAATGCTTTGCATATGTTCTAAGCTCTTCAATACTCATGTTGTCTATCTCATCATATGTACTATACACAAAATTACCATGTCCATTCAATCGTGCTCTTTCTCGATTCAGACCAATATAAATTCCACCAAGTTCAATTTGAACATTTTCTATGATGGCATCCATATATGACTGCAAAGTTTCCATACAAAGAGGTCATCTTAGAAATGTTGGCTTGGGGTGAGGCAAATTAGCATCACGCTTAGGGCCCCTACGGTCACATAATCGACCTTTCCTAGGACCAAAAGATTCAGAAAGAAGATCATTATAATAGGGCTTCATTCCCAAAAATAATTCTACATAAAATAATTTTTCAAAATAAATAAGAACCTCATCATTCCATGGTATTTTTCCATAGGTTTCAAGGTTCCTATCATACTAATGGCAAGCTATATTATGGTTATTGAAATATTGCACCTTTAACATCTTTCGTTTCAACCCTTCTTTGAAATTAAACATATATTTTGTCATTTCTTTCGTAACTCTGTTTTCAACAACGTCCCATGTATCAGGACCCATTACTATTTTCTTTATTTTCCTCATCACTTCTACAAAAGTACCAGTCATTGGCCCAATATTTTTACAAACATCTACAAGTGTGTCTAAAGAGTGTGTAACTATTTCTAAGCTTTCTCGACTCTCAACAGGGAGTTTCAAAGAGATAGCATATTTCTTCAATTTTGAATAAATATGTTCACACCTTTGTAATGTGCATTGTTGGATGTTTGTTTCGCAAGGTAAATCGAGAAATTTAGAAGGATAAGTCATGGTTAGTGTACAACCTTTTTCTTGAATAACACGGTCTGGCCTATGTATTTTCGAGCAACATTTTCACCCTCTCCATCAATATATAAAATTATGTATAAACAAAAAAACATGTGAACAAATTTGTACTAATTTTGTTTTTAACCATAAAAAATATATATAAATAATATAAACAATTAATAATTGAATGACATTAATATTCAGATTGATAGCCAACTCGAGATGGTTGAGGAGCATCATGCCCACCCTAAGATGGTTGAGAATGAGCATGACCACCCATTGATTAGCCACCACCCTTTGGTTGAGAACCAACATGACCACCCATTGATTTCCCACCGGGGGAGTGCGTACCACCACGCTCATGCGATTTTCCACCACATATTTATTGGCCACAAGGGGGATGTGTCCCACCACCACCCTCACGCAACGAGAGGGAAGCTTCATAAAAAATATGAATTTCTAATAAATTCAAATATACATACATACATATAAATACATAAATATGATTGAGTGGATTGTGTGAACCATACCACGGTTGCATGAACCATGGCCAGGCTCGGTTTATTGAGTATATATTATTTTCCTCCGAACGCCAAAAAAATGAAATTCATTAAGAGTTAATTTAACTCACAAAATTGATAAAAAATCAATTCCATATGTATATAATTTTGTATGGGGATAAGATTATATATTCATATGTAATATAATAACATGCACATTTAATATAAATAACATCAACATCCCCCGATCCATGATCCCCCTCTCTCGTACAGGCATGGGATTCTGTTGATGTTCACCTTGTTGAATCAGTGCCAAATTATAATCCTTATATGGATATCTACAGTGGATATCTATAGTTACATAGATACACATAATGCTAAAATCCTTAAAAAATCATGTGAAAAATTATCATCCATGATATATATGGATCTATCAACAAATACATAGATAGCTAATGTTTAAAAAGTTACCTCTTAAATTTACAATTATTTTTAAAATTACTATTTAAAAAAAATTCAAAAAAATTCAAAAAATTGATGTAATTTACACAAATGTTGACAACAAACACAAATTATGTAAAACACAAAACTTTCAAAGCAGAAATTGATGTGTAAAACTCACTTTAAATAAAAAAAATGTTGAATCGATGCACATTTTGAAAATTAAATACAAAATTTTATAAAACATGAAGCTCACTAAGTTGTGTTGTGCTTACATAGTGGGTGAACATTTTGAAAACTAACTATTGAAAATTTTACATAACATGAAGTTCACCAAGTTGTGCTTACATGGTGGGAGAAAACTTGGTATATAATTGAAAAAAACACATGGTCATTAAAAATGACAAATTTATAAGTAAAAAACACACACATATCAAATATATGTTACAATGGCCATCAATAAATTTTGAAGGAGAGTTTCTCAACACTAATTCATATTTGAGAGATGAATTGTCAATAAATTTTGAAGGAGAACTTCTCAACACTAATTCATCTTTCAAAGATGAATCTTGAATTGGAATTTTCCCATACAATACTAATTCATCCTTGACAGATGAATCTTGAATTGGAACTGCCCCATACAATAGATCACCATACATCTTATTAACATTTTCATAATATATTATACTAAATGATTGAAATTTTCTATCAATATTTTTTTCTTTTCCATGTAGTTGTTTTAGTATCTCCTTCTTAACTTGGTACACGCCTTTCATCTGGTTACACATAAGTTCAGAATTGGTAAAAACTACAATTCCATTTGATCCATACTCCCTAGCTATTCCTAAGCCTTCTATCAATGCAATATAATATGATTCATTGTTTTTTGTTCCTCCATGTATATTCATTTTCCTTTGGAGTACTTTGTTATTCGCAATATTTCATAGCACATATGTAATCATTGATTTCACTGGATTGGGATAGAAAGAAACAACTATGCATAATGTCCATTTTTCAACCATGTTTAGTGGGATTTTTTATCCCTAAAAAAATAAATTCAATAACATTTATTAAATGAAAATTTATTACAAAGGCCTTAAAGTTTATGGGAGAAATTACATGTACATGGTTTCTAAAAACATTAGGACCGCAATAAAATATTAAATGCACATTTATTGCAAATGCCTTAAATTTTTTGGGAGAAATGACACGAACATGGTTTCCAAAAACACTAGCAAATTATGCCTTAACGTTTATGGGATAAATGACATGTACATAGTTTCCAAAAACACTAGAAAATGACTTAAATTTTATGGGAGAAATTACATGTACATGGTTTATGGAATAAATGACATGTACATGGTTTCCAAAAACACTAGCATCGTAAACAAAAGAATGGTCTAGATGACGTGACAAAAAAAATTCCACTAGTTGATGGTAAAAATTTTAAACAATAGTAGCTGAATTAATTATGCCAAGTAATAAAATTTAATTTTCGATTTTAAATATGTAATTTAACAATTTAAGATAACAATTAAAACAATTTAAAATTTAAAAATTTAGCAAAAATTAGAAATCATGTACAGCCATAAAGATCATACAAAGATCATACAATATCATACAATAATCTTCTACTGCCATAAGGATCATACAATAATTTTGGAGTTTTCTATGCCATATGTCAAGTTACTTAGATATCGTGGACCCATGCAAAATATGAACCTATGGATCTGAGTTAAAGGTTTTGTTTTTTCTCCATACAATATCATACAATAAGATTACACTGCCATAAAGATCATACAATAATTCTGGAGTTTTCTATGTCTTATGTCATTTTATTTAGATACCGTGGACCTATGAAAAAAACACCAATGGATATAAGTTAAAGGCTTTGTTTTCTTTCCTATCTTGCTTTTTGATGTCCTCTTTATCTCCCATTTATTTTTAAGGGTTAAATGGATCATTTAAGTTTTCTTAACCTTGAAACTCGTTATTTACTTACCCCGAGTAATGAATTAGATGTGTATTTATTGTGGGATTCTCATGTGTTGTTGTTATTTTCTATTGGTGTTGATAACATTAGTTCTACTTCCCATTATTACCATTTTCAACTCTAATCCAATTAAAGGAGATGTCATGAATCTTTTGGAACACATTTCAAAATGGTTGTATGAACATATATATGAGAAAATTCATTACATTAAAAAGGAAATTATTTGTAGACTATATTTCGGATACGAGTCCAATTTTCAAAGTCAAGTCCAATAGAAGTTGGAAGTCCATTTCTAGTTCAACTTCTATGTGGGTATAAGTGCAAGCTTAAAAAACTTCTTCTATCTCATTTTCCTCTAAAGCTTATATTTAATCCAATTATTTTGTTGGAGAGATAGGAATATTCTGTAAGCTACTACAAATCTAAAAGAAAAATTCCACATGAAATATGATTTCCAAATAAATTTGAATATATGATTTCAGCAAAACCGAGAGAGATAAGAGGAAGATCATAAGTACAGAGGCATCAAGCACTTCATCAGATACTTGGTTAAGGATATAAATATGGATATGTGCTTTCAGCGAAAGAAGAGGCAGATCAAAGCCAGATCATAAATACAAAGTTATATCAGAGGAAGAAAGCACTTCATCAGAGCCTTGGTTAAGGATGGACCTTCAATTGTGTAAATTTATACATTGTAAACAAAAGTACAAGTATGTACGATATAACAAGAAAAATGCCACTAGTTGATGGTAATAAATTTAAACAACAATAGGTGAATTATTTATGTAGAGTACCAAAGTTTGGCCAAACTATTTTATTATAAATAACGCAAACCACAGACTGCAATAAGTTTTTGATTATTTTTCTGTTGTATTACCGTTGGCGAGTGTTGTCAGTTTTGAGTTTTCTATTACATTATTGTTGGAGAGAGCTTTGTGCTGATCTTGAACCAACAGGTAGCAGCAGTGGAGCAAGCATAGGTAAAGTTTAGGTTTTTCTTGTTTTCTTTATGTTTGTTTTTCTTGTTTAATTTTAATTTCATTTTTTATTTCATTTGCAGATGCTAATTTCCTTTTTTTTGTGTTTGCAGGATTTTTGTCTTTGTGATGTCCTCTTTGTCTCCCATTTCTTTCTAAGAGTTACATGGATCATTTAAGTAAATTCTTTACCTCGAAACTCTTTATTTACTTACCCCAGGTAATGCATTGGACGTGCATTTATTGTGGGATTCTCCTATTGTTATTTTATATTAGTGTTGATAGCCTTGGTTCTACTTGCCATTATTACCATTTTCAACTCTAATCCAATTAAAGGAGATGTCTTGAATATTTTGGAACACTTTGCAAAATGGTTGTATCAACATATAGATGAGAACATTCAGTACATTAAAAATGAAATTATTTGTAGTTTATATTATAGGTACAAGTCCAATTGTCAAAGTCAAGTCCAATAGAATTTGGAAGTTCATTTGTAGTTCAACTTCTATGTGGGTAGAAGTGCAAGCATAAAAATTTCTTCTATCTTGTTTTCCTCTAAATTTTATATTTGATCCAATTATTTTGTTCGAGAGATAGAAATAAGTTGTAAGGTACTGCAAATCTGAAAGAAAAAATCCACATCAAATCTGATTTCGAAATTAATTTGGATCTGTGACATAAAAAAAACAGAGGCAAATGAGAAGAAGATCATAAATATAGAGTCAAATCAGAGGCAGCAAGCACTTCATCAGAGACTTGGTTAAGGATATAAATTTGGATCTATGCTTTCAACAAAAGGAGACGCAGATCATAAATACAAAGGTAGATCAGAGGAAGAAATCTATTCATCAGAGCCTTGGTTAAGGATGTGTCTTCAATTGTGTAAATTTAGGAATTTTAAATAGAAATACAGGTCTGTACGATATGACATGAAAAAATGCCACTAGTTGATGGTAATAATTTTAAACAATGGTAGGTGAATTATTTATGCAAAGTAACAAAGTTTGACCGAACTGTTTTCTTATAAATAGAGAGACCCACAGACCATAAGAAGTTTTTGATTAGTTTTCTGTTGTATTTTCATTGGAGAGCACTGCAAGTTTTCAATTTTATGTTGCATTACCATTGGAGAGCACTTTGCATTGATCTTGAACTAGCAGGGACCAGTAGGGGAGCAAGAAGAGGTAAAGGTGAGGTTTTTCTTGTTTTCTTTATGCTTTTTTTTCTTATTTACTGCTAATTTATTTTTTTGTTGTGTTTGTAGATGCTAATTTCATTTATTTTGTGTTTGCTGGAATTTTATCTTTATGATGTCCTCTTTGTCTCTCATTTCTTTCTAAGGGTTACATGGGTCATTTAAGTTTTCTTAACCTTGAAACCCTTTATTTACTTACCCCAAGTAATTCATTGGATGTGTATTGATTGTGGGATTCTCATGTTGTTGTTATTTTCTATTAGTGTTGATAGCCTTGGTTCTAATTCCCATTATTACCAGTTCTAATCCAATTAAAGGATATGTCTTGAATCTTTTGGAACACTTTGAAAAATGGTTGTATGAACATATAGATGATAACATTCATTACATTAAAAAGGAAAATACTTGTAGTTTATATTCTAGATACGAGTCCAATTTTCAAAGTCAAGTCCAATAGAATTTGGAAGTCCATTTGTAGTTCAAATTCTATGTGGGTAGAAGTGCAAGCATAAAAACATTCTTCTATCTCGTTTTCCTCTAAAGTTTATATTTAATCCAATTATTTTGTTGGAGATATAGGAATAACCTATAAGGTACTGCAAATCTGAAAAAAAAATTCCACATCAAATATGATTTCCAAATAAATTTGAATCTGTACTTTCAGCGAAATAGAGCCATATCATAGGAAGATCATAAATACAAAGGCAAATTAGAGGGAGCAAGCACTTCATCTGAGACTTGTTTAAGGATAAGAATTTGGATCTGTGCTTTCAGCAAAAGCAGAGGAAGAACAGAGGGAGATCATAAATACAAAGGTATATTAGAGGAAGAAAGCTCATCATTAGAGCCTTGGCTAATGATGTGCTTTTAATTTTGTAAATTTAGGCATTGTAAACAGAAGTACAGATCTATACGATATGACAAGAAAAATGCCACTTATTGATGGTAATAATTTTAAACAACAACGGGCGAATTATTTATGAAGAGTAATAAAATTTAATTCTTGGTTTTAAACATGTAATTTAATAATTTAAGATAACAATTAAAACAATTTACAATTTAACAATTTAAAAAAACTCAGAAATCATGTACTACCATAAATATCATACACTAATCATGTACTGCCATAAATATCATATAATAATTCTAGAGTTTTCTATGTCATATGACATGTTATTTAGATATCATGGACCTATGCAAAACATGAACATATGGATCTAAGTTAAAGGTTTTTTTCTTTCCTATTGTTATATGAAATTCTGATCTACGGATAAACTAGATTTCCTGAGTGTGGTGTTCCTTCATTCAAAAAAATAGAAGAAAGACAATAATTATTTTATCCAAGACATATATATAGACAGAAAGGAAAGTAACCTACTTTTAATCCTTTCGCTCTCTTTCTCCTTCTTTCGTTGTTGTCATCTCACTCAATCCAACTAAAGCCAATAGATCGATACCTACAATCAAAGAAAGAGAAAAACAAACAACATAGAAATATACAAGTATCTACTTATCTTAACCATATCGAACCGATTTGATCTCAGAATACATACACAATTGAGAATGAAAATAACAAGATATAAGAATACATATGAGAAACTAAACATATATTTTTATTATGAAAGTAGGAGGAGAAGATTACAACCGATAGATTGATTCATCGTCATCATGCTCCAACTTCATTATGTCCTCATCACACAAAGCATCATCTCAACAACATAACAATACTTCCAACTCTCACCAATTGAGAATTCTACAACATAACATTACATAAATTTCTCCCTCCCTGGCACTTAGATGAGTGCTCAATTTATAGGGAAATTGAAGCTCATTTCTCAGTAAATGGAATTGAATGCCTTTGTTGGAAAAAATACTGAGAGGTGGGGGGGGTGGGGGGTGAATCAGTATTTATAACTCACCATAAACTTTTTCTTTTTCTTTATTAATTTCTATACATTACTTTAATGAACCTAACTAACATATATACACATATACACTAATACAAACTCGAGTATACTGAGATGATTTTATTGTTAGGTAATCTTTCAAAATAATTCTTTAACCCAAATTATCAATTATGCATCAGATAGTTAGGTAATAAATATGTGCAGTAATAACAAAATAAATCATCACATAAGAGAATCACACATGAACACCAATATTTAAGGTGGAAACCCAATTCGGGAGAAAACCACCGTTGTTGTCGTCTCTGTCTTCAATATTTATTATATGAAAAATTTCTTACATTATTTTACTGATGCAGACTCATATCAGTATGAAGGAATATACCTGTAGAGGGCTGCAATCTTCTCTTGTTCTCCAGCTGCAACTGGAAGGGAGCTCCAACCCCCCGATCTCGTTTACCAACCACTAATAGAAGGGAGCTTCAACCCCCTGAATAGAACACCATCTTTTACTGGCAGGAAGCTTCTACTTCCACACTGAAGGCTTTAGCCCTTAGAACCACTGCAGACCATGTTTCATCAATTTTCACACTGGATCCCACAGCTTCAATTCAACTCATCATAAAGGTCGTCAATAATATACTTAACCCAAACTTCAACTAGAGAAGTGAGATTATTGTAACCAGAACACAGTAATAAACCCAAACTTCAGAATTAGTATGAAAAATCAATCTCAACCCTCATCATTCATTAACTTGAAATACATACGCTACTTTACTTCATTTAACATGCGTGTATATGCGCTTTCCTTCCCACCAACTTGTGTATAGATCTAAGAATACTGAATTCACATAATATGATCAGTCTCAAAACCAGATTTGAGGCTTTCAATCAGGTCTCTTTCAATATTGTAGAACCCTTAACCAGTGAGTCATCATTAAGCATATTTACTCATTCAGTGATCAGATTTGTACACATTCAACATAGCAGCGTAAACATTATTCAAACAACCCAGATCTATATGAAGAATTCATTGACATACAACAAAAATATAGTAGAAATAAATAGATAAATTTTGTAGTAAGCTTCAAAAAAACCTTACTTCCATACACGCTTTTCTTAAGACAAAGCTACGTATATACATGCTTTCACAAAGACTAACTAGTGTATAGATCGATAAATATTAATTTTTCATAATGTTTCATATTTATATTCTTACCCATATTTCTTCACTTCACTTTAGCAAACAAGCGGCGGGCCACAGATCCAAACATCTGATCATTAGATCATGCATGTACATAGTCATTTCAGGTTTAGAGATCCTGATCCATCATTATATCCAAGGGTGCATCATATATTCAAATCTACCAATAAACCATAGTTCATCCCATGCAGATAGACTTCAAAGACAAGTATTCAGTAACAACTCTTACACATGCACACACTTGCACAATGATCTTCTTCTCGTTATATAGATTTAGCCTTTACCAATACCATGACCCAAAACCACACAAGTGCCGATGGTATTTTTTCACGGGATCAAATAGATGACAAAATTCTCAATATTGTGGGCTAATACCATGGTAATGCCCCTTGGTATCATAATTTTAGAGCGCAAAAGGCATACACAACTCTGCTTCTTGATACCCGCGTGTATACGTGACTTATCTTCATAACAAACGACGTATATACTAATTCTAGATGTATACGTAGGTTTCCTGTATACCAAGTATCATATACATTGCCTCCGTACACGGGTTTCCTTCATCAAAATTCCGTATACATTGAGAAATATTTACTATTTCATTTTTCTGGCACTTAATCGAATTCCTTTCTCTGTCACATCTGAAATGACCTGTAGAAACATTATTGTTACATCTTTAACAAATACATTGCATAGAAAAAGGAAAATCATCAACTAGGTTTCCATCAAGGACAACTTCATCAAGTAGGTTTCCATCAAGGACAACTTCATCAAGTAGGTTGCCACCAAGGACAACATATTGCATCATATTGCCAAAAATCTCCCCCTTTGGACTTGATGGTAACCATTATGGTGTTTGATGACCACAAAAAATGGATACATTAATCATAACCATTATTCAAACACCAAAATACTCCCCCCCCTTGACATCAAGGGAAAAGGATGGATCAATAACGAAACAAGAGCTCTACAGATCTGATGTGCACTATATTGACCATGCCCCCCCTGAGTTCATGCTGAATATTTAGATATAATTTTCAATGAAGTACATGACTCTATAACTCAACTAAGTTATACCTTTCCTATCACCAATGACTCATACTTACATCAATGATCCAACCAAGTGGAATTACATATTTGACTCAAATACCAACCCAAGTGGGTTTACAATATTGAATAAGCCCTTACATCACTCAATATAAAAATTTTACATCATAGGTCTGAACATGAAATTTTTGTCAAATTACAGATATCAAATTTTATAACCATGACCCAAAGATCTCTAGAGAGAGATCATAAATCATAAACCAATCAGAATTCAAAAAATGCACCCTTTTCAACAAGGCAGGTGCTCCCCCTAAGTTTGTGCATCCTGAACACCTTCAACAACCAATTCATTAAAGAATCTTCATCAAGGAGATAAATATCAAAGAAAGGTATGGTAGGATGAATACTGGAACAACAACAGAGATTACCAAACAACACCAAAGACTGTTTTGAAAGCTTAACTAGAGAATTTCTGCTAGCAAAATCCATATGCAGTTTAATGCATAGAAACTCGGGTATATACGTGATTTTACTTTATGAAAACAACATACCAAAATTAATCTTTTGAAATTAAGCAGATTTGGTAAGAGAGGAAGAGACAAGTCACAACTTCTGTCTGAGATATTTGAATGATTCCCTGGGAAGAGGTTTAGTAAATATATCTGCAAATTGTTCTTTAGAGGGAACATACTCCAATTTAACCTTTTATTCAAGCACTTGCTCACGTAGGAAGTGATATTTCATAGTAATGTGCTTGGTCTTGGAGTGCATAAATTTTTTTTTTGAGATACTAGTGTCACTTGTATTATCACATAGAATCGAGATGGAAGGTGAACATTTGATTTTAATATCTTGTAATGTCTGCATCATCCAAAGAATTTGTGTGCAACATGATATGATAGCGACATCTTCTTCTTTAGCTGTAGATAAGGAAATATAAATTTTTTTCTTGTTAAACCAAGATACTAATTGGGGCCCCATATAGAATGCACCACCACTAGTGCCTTTTCGATCATCAACATTTCCAGCCCAAAACGCATCTGTGTAGGCATGAAGAGTGAGATCAACATTATTTGGATACCATAGACCAAAGTCTTTAGTCCCTTATAGATATTTGAATATTATTTTTACAGCCTGAAGGTGAGACTCTTTTAGATTATCTTGAAATCGTCCAACAATCCCAACTGCATGCATAATATCTGGTCTTGTCTCGGTTAGGTAAAGTAGACTTCCAATCATGGATCTATACACTGGTTGATTCACCATGGGAGAATCATCATGATAACTAAGTTTACATCTAGTTACCATTGGAGTACTCACAAGTTTTCAATCTTCCATCCCATACTTCTTCAGAATTTGCTTGAGATATTTTTCTTGTGATATAAATATGCCATTTGTTGCTTGTTTCACTTGTAAGCCAAGAAAATATGTTAGTTTCCCAAGTAATGAAATTTCAAATTCTTGCTGCATAACAGAAGAAAATTTCTGACTCATGGACTCTTCATTACTTCCAAATATCATGTCATCAACATACAGAACTATAATCAATAGTTTATCATTATCAATTTTTGTGTATAAGTTACTGTCAGCAGATCCCTTTGTAAACCTTATTATTGAAGATATTTGTCAAGATGATAGGACCATGCCCGAGGAGCCTGTTTGAGACCATATAAATCATTTTTAAGTCTGCAAACAATTTTTTCATCATTTCCCAGAATGAATCCTTCAGGTTGTTCTATATAAACTTCTTCTTCTAAATCACCATTGAGGAAAGAATATTTTACATCCATTTGATAAACTCTGAATTGTTTAAAACTTGGAAAATCAAGAAACATTCTTATGGCTTCAAGTCTGGCTACAGGAGAAAATGTTTCTTCAAAGTCTATACCTTCTTGTTGAGCATACCCTTTACAAACAAGCCTAGCTTTGTTTCTAATAACATCTCCATTTTCATTTAACTTGTTTTTGAATATCCATTTTGTTCCAATAACATTTTTATCATGAGGTCTTGGAACCAATTCCCAAGTATGATTCTTTTCAATATCATCAATTTCTTCATTCATGGCTTGAATACAACATTCATATTTACTAGCTTGACTAACATTTTGTGGTTTAATAGTGGATAATAATGTCAGATACCTAGGGTACCCTACAAGAGTTCTTCTTGTTTTGACACTTGATCCCTTTTCTCCCAGAATTTGAGATTCTCAATGATTATTTTGAAAATATTTGGATGGATCCTTTTCAGATATATCTTCTTCTAGTGCTTCATTGGGTTCTCTTTCTATATTGTTTGTATTTGATGAGGTAAAATATACATCATCGTCATCTTCATTTGTTGTAGTTATTTCCATTTTAGGAGCTGTGAGAGACTCATCAAATACAACATCAATACATTCAACAATCTGCTCAAGTCTTTTATTGTAACATTTATATGCTTTACTTCTAGAAGAGTAACCAATAAATATTCCTTCATCTGTTGTAGGTTCAAACTTACCAAATTTTTCATCATTGATCTTGATAAAACATTTTCTTCCAAATACTCTAAAATGATTTTTAGTGGGAACATTACCATACGAAAGCTCATAAGGATTTTTATCACTGTTCACATGAACATGAGCCTTGTTAATAATATTTACTACAGTATGTGATGCTTCTCCCCAAAAGGTATCAAGAGTTCTATATTCATCAAGCATAGCATGAGCCATCTAATGAATTGTTCTATTCATTCTTTCTGGCACACCATTTTTTTGTGGGGTTCCAACTACAAAAAACTGTCTTTTTATGCCATGATGTTCACATAAATCAAAGAATTCATCTGATATATATTCTCCTCCTTGGTCAGACCTAAGACATTTGATTTTTAGATCTAATTCATTTTCAGCCAAAGCTTTGAAGATCTTAAATTTTTCAAATTATTCATCTTTATGTTTTAGTAAACCGATCCAACACATTCTACAGAATTCATCAATAAATAAAATATACATAGATCAATATGTATAAGTTCAAGAGGCTTACTTGCTGATCCTTCTTTAGCATTAAATTTCACCCTGGTTTGCTTACCAAATTGGCATGATTTGCATATGGTACTTTCAGGCAGAGTGATGATGGGAAGACCACGAACAGTTTTGAGCCTGCTAGATTTTATTATTTGAGAGAAGCTCGAATGTCCCAATATTTTGTGCCATAAACAATTTTCTATAGATTTTCCTAAGTAGCATTGGTCTTGGCCACCTTTCAAGTGCAGATAGCTTGGTGTTCTAGTTCCTTTTATTACTATTTTTCCCGTGTCAAGTTCACGTGCTACACATTCTTTTGAACTAAAGACAACTGGATTTACTTGATCACACATTTGGATTACACTCAAAAAGTGATGATTTAACCCATCCACATACATAACATTGTTAGCTTTAAACTTTTCTTTTAGAAAGACGGAACCTTTACCCTTAATGATAGTTGGAGAGTCATTTCCAAAAGTAACATTCATTTCTTTCTCTAATGCATTTATATGAAATAATTTTATTTTTATCACCTGTCATATGTTTTGAACATCCGCTATCAATGTACCATTGATATTCTTCTCATTTTTAAAATAACTCTATGCCACAACTTTCAACTTGTGAGTCCTTCTTTCTCAATACCTTGGAGTTTGTGGGTATAACTTCTTTTGGCTGAACTTTGCTCCTGCATTCAGATTCTTCATGTACAAAGTTATTGCAATAAGAACATTCAATTTCATCTCAAAGAGGAGAAATTTTTTTGTAAGAATTCTTCTTTACTCCAGTCTCATTTCTTTTCTTTCTAGCTTCTCTAGTCATGATGGTTTTGTATGCAACACATTGTATGACTTTATGACCAAAGTTATGACATGAGAAACATTGTCCATTAAAGAAGAAATTTTTATGATCATGAAACCTTCTATTTATGTTTACCTGTTGAATTATATTTCTATTATTGTTCTTCCTTGAATTGAAGTGGTCGTGCTTTCCCTGGGTGGTATCTCTGTTCTTTTAGTGAGAGACAAAATGTTGTTGGCTAGCTTTAGCTACATTTAGATAGATTGGTGCTAAAGACTGAGAGGATTATCTGATATATCCAAGACCTGTATTTAAAAGAGGAGAACATTGTACCTTGATAATTTCATCTAAGATTTCAGATCCTTTAGCAAATATATTATATAGATTTTTCACTTTCTCAATTTCCTTTCTTAGACTTACTATTTCACATTCTAATTTCTCATTGTGTTTCTTTTTTTCTATAAGCTGATTCTTTAGAGTATCTATGGAAATTTTGTTTTCTTCCAAACATATTTTGAGTTGATTTATTTCTTCAATAAAATCATTTTCTTCTAAAGCATCCATAAAATTATCTTTAACCTCACTAGACTCTTTTTCAAAAGCCATGAGTAGTCTAATATCTTGATCAGGTTCTCCTTCTTCACTATTTTATAGACCATCAGTATCTTCATAAGTATAATAGATTTTTCTATTGATAAACTGTTTCATATTTCCTTTTTCCACTTCCTTTCCCTTTTCATAATTATATTTATGGGGACATTTAGTAGTATAATGACCAACTCTTCCACAAGAAAAACATTTAAAAGGAAGCTTACCTCTAAACATTCCAATGCCAAGTTGTAGTTTCTTTACAAAATTTATCTCATCTTCTTCTGAAACATACCCTGATCCTTCTTTCTCTTCTACTTCCTTTCCTTTTGTATCAGCTCTAAAGACAACTTCTTTGACTTTAGATGGACCTCCTTTCCTAATTTCACATGCAGTCAAAATATTGTGATGTTGAACAATAATAAGAGTTTGTAGATCCGACTTCTCTTCAATAGGATACATTTTTTACTCGAATTTGGGAGTTAGAGATCTTAAAATCTTTTCTCCTAGAGTAGTTTCAGTTATAGTTTCACCTAGATTTCTCATACGATTTACAATATCATCTAGACATAAAATGAAATTGGCTATTATTTCCTCACTATGCATTCTGAGTTTTTCATATTGAATTATGAGACTTTGGAGTTTAGCACTTTTTACCTTGGCATCACCTTCATGGCTTAGAATGATTTTGTCCCATTTCTCCTTTGTTGTATTCAACTGCATGACTTTGACAAATTCTAATTTAGTCAAACTTCCCAATAACGCATTGACCACCTTTGCATTGGTTTCATAGTTCTTTCTTGTTGTTGGATATATTGGATCTAAATCTGGATATTGATAACCTCTGTCAACTATAGCCCATACATCTACTCCAAGAGACTAAATATATGGTCTTGTCCTTGTCTTCCAGAAGATTAAATTGTTTCCGTTGAAGAGAGGAGGCTTGATAGATGTTGTCCTATCTTGATTGATCATCTTAGTTGATCTTCCTTCTAGCGATTAAGCTTCTTCAGAAGGACTAGCTCTGATACCAATTATTGGGAAAAATATTGAGAGTGGGGTGGGGAGGGGGGGTGAATTAGTATTTATAACTCACTGTAAAATTTTAATTTTTCTTTATTTATTTTCATACACGAATTTAATGAATCCAAATAGCATATATATGTGGATACACTAATAGAAACTCGTGTATACTGAGATGATTTGATTGTTAGGTAATATTTCAGAAACATTCTTTAACCCAGCTTATTAGTTATGCATCAGATAGTTAAGCAATAAATATGTGTAGTAATAACAAAATAAATCATCACATAAGAGCATCACACATGAACACCAATATTTAAGGTGGAAACCCAATTTAGGAGAAAACCACTGTTGTTGTCATCTCTCTCTTCAATACTTACTATATGAAAAACTACTTACATTCTTGTACTGATGTACACTGATATCAGTAAGAAGAAATCTACCTATTAAAGGCTGCAACCTTCTCTCATTCTCCAACTAGTACTGGAAGGGAGCTCCAACACCGTGATATCATTTACCAGCCACTACTAGAAGGGAGATTCAACCTCCTAATCAGAACACCAGCTTATACTGGTAGGAAGCTTCTACTTCCACACTGAAGGCTTCAGCCCTCAGAACAATTGTAGACCACATTTCATCAATTTTCACACTGGATCCCACAGCTTCAATTCAAATCATCATAAAGGTCGTCAATAATATAACTAACCCAAAGTTCAACCAGACTAGTGAGATTACTATAATTAGAACACAGTAATAAACCTAGACTTCAGAATCAGTATGCAGAATCAATCTCAACCTTGATCATTCATTAACTTAAAATACATATGCTACTTTACTTCACTGAACCTGCATGTATACACGATTTCCTTCATATCAACCTATGTATAGATCTAAGAATATTGAATTCATAGAATATGATCAATCTCAGAACCAGATCTGAGGCTTTTACTCAGATCTCTTTCAATATTGCATAACTCTTAACCAGTGAGTCATCATTAAGCATATTTATTCACTAACTGATCAGATTTGTAGACATCCAACTTAGTAGCATATATAGTATTCAAAAAACCCAGATCTATATGAAGACTTCATTGACAGATAGAAGAAATACATCAGAAATAAACAAATAACTTTTGCAGTAAGCTTCAGAAAAACATGACTTCCATATGTGCTTTAACTAAGACAAAGTTGTGTATATACGTGCTTTCACTGAGATGAACTAGCGTATATATCTTGTAAATATTAACTTTGCAGAATGTTTCATATTTATAGTCTTACCCATATTTCTTCACTTCACTTCAAAAAACAAGCGCCATGTCACAGATCCAAACATCTCATCATTAGATCATGGAGGTACATATTCATTTCAGGTCTAGAGATCCTGATCCATCATTGTATTCAAGGGTGCATTGTAGATTCATATCTACCAATAAAACCGATTTCATCCCATGTAGATATACTTCAGAGAGAAGTATTCTGTAACAGTCCTTACACATGCATACACTTGCACTATGTTCTTCTTCTCCTTATATATATTTAGCCTTTACCAATACCATGAGCCAAAACCACACAATTACCGATGGTATTTTTGAATGGGATCAAATATATGACACAATGCTCAATATTGTGGGCTAATACCATGGTAATTCCCCTTGGTATCATAATTTTATAGCACAAAAGGCATAAGCAACTTTTCTTCTTCGTACCCACATGTATACATGACTTCTCTTCATAAAAACAGCATATATACTAATTTTGGATGTATACGCAGGTTACCTGTATACCAAGTAGCATATACATTGCCTCCATACGCGGGTTGCCTTCATCAAACCTACATATACATTGAAAAATATTTCCTATTTCATTTTTTTGGCACTTACTGGAATTCCTTTCTCTGTCACATCTTAACTGACCTGTAGAAACATTATTTTTACATCTTTAAAAAATAGGTTTCTTATCACAAGGAAACTCATCAAGTAGGTTTCCATCAAGGACAAATTCATCAAGTAGGTTTCCATGAAGGACAACATATTGCATCATATTTCCAACATGATTTCGAATAATAGGTGAGACATGTTTCCAAGTTAAGTGGTTATGGATGAACACTTGTATTCGAAGTATGAAACCTATGAGCTCTTGTATAAGGCATTGGACATGTGGATATTCCCAGAATAATGATGATTTCACTCCCAGGAGACCAACACACCCTTAAGTTTCAGGAAGTGCACTACAATGCACCCTTGCATGGATATAAGTGCATTGCAATGTAGTTAAGCCCATTCATAGGAGCACTAATGAGTCAATGGGTCATATAATATTTTCTTCAAAAATTGGAAATATCACAATTGAAGCCATAAATGGAATGAATTCTCTTAGGGCATATAACAACTAAAATAGGGGATGATAGACCCTATTCATATTGGTCTTGGAGGATATTGCGCAGATTGACCTGTAACAGTTGCCCCCTAAAAAGTCGAAATAGTGATAATATTTAGATGATATTCATTACGATGTGATGAGTAGGATCTAAAGCAGAGAGTGACCTACATCAATTTGCAATACATTACATCATGATATCTTACATCTTCGAAATGAATTTTTGAGGGAGGCATACCCATGGTAAGCACATAAACTATCATAAAATGTACATAATTCAAAATTTTGTCTACGGATATAGACATGCCTATAGATATAGGCCCATGTTTGGATGACCATCTGTATGTAAATTCATCGTATGGGTGATGTGGTACAATTCCTGAAATCACAATCAGATGGATGAAACTAGATCTCAGGTCTTCTTATCTCGTTCACTCGATTATTCAAGTACAATTATAACCATGAGAATATATGATTTGAAGTCGAACATGGGAAGACATCGTCTAATTATTAGCCATTGATGTAAGTTTTTAACATACACGAGAGGAAACAGCTTTGATGTTAATGGTTCTCAAGGTACTGAAGTACAATTTGTAAGGTGTGAATAGATGATTTTATGTCGAATGCCAAAAAAAATGTCTCGGTCGAAGGTCAGATGATGTCAACCTGTTTCCATAAGTGATAAACCTTGCCGAGGATGTAGTAGGCTTCAAGGTACTGGAAAGATGTTTCTAATTTAACTTCCTGGATGAGAAGTTGATGTCGACAGGAAGCAACTTTATCATGAAATGAGAGTAATGATTTTTGAGACAAAATGTGACTTGATGTAGCAATGTTATGGGATGGATATCATGAAAATTAAGGTTTATGGGTATTGCATAAGATGAGGAATTATTGGATGACTTCTCTTGAACATATCAGCAACACTGAAATGAGTTGGTAGCATTGACCCAAAACCGAAGTGATGGTATGATAGACCATAGGTATGATAGACTGTCAAGAACACTACCCAACATAAAGCCATGGTGATGAAGTGAAAGTGTCATGTTCAAGAGGGACCTTCTACCATAAAGTTTTTTATTCTTTCTCCCAAATTTTCCCTAGTCATTTCCAATTAGTTCTCTTTATTTTTTAACAAGCTTAAGAAGAGTAACATATTATTGATATATAATTTGACCCTTCAGGTGAATCCATCACTATTAAATGATTTAACGAGTCTAGTGATAATGAAACTCTATCTATCCATGATTAAAAATTATTTCGCTACTTTATGTTTTAACGAGTCCAATGACAGTGAAATCCTGGTCCTTTTTCATGTTTAGAGAGTTTGAAAAAAGGGGAAAAAGGAAAACTCAATGACTCATTTTTCGTAAATTTGTCTCTTAGGTCCGAAAAAGTGTAAAATGATACTTGAGAAAACCTCTTATCCATGTTCGACCAAGGTATTCCTTTTTCGTAAATAATATATCTCAGTACAGAAAAGAGTTAAACTTATATTGAGTAGATGTCATTTCATTTACTTTTACAAGCTCGAAAAGACAAGTTCTCAACAATATTTTCACACTATTGGCATCTGAAAAGAGCTAAAAGAGGACTCCAAGGGGTTCCTTTTTCACATTATCAAAGCTCAAAAAAGAGATAAAAGTGTGCTGTAATTCCTTTTTCATTTTTATCAAAGCTCGAAAAAAGAGGATAAAATTATTCTTTGTGGTCAAATCATTCTTGAATAGTTGTGCACTCTAAACTCACTATATCAACTGTAAAACATGTTCAGAGAACCAAAAAATGGATTAAAAATACATGTTTCATAGTAAAAATGAATAAAAAATATATTCACAACATCAAATATGAATAAAATAATCAAAATGACTATTAAAAAGTATTTTTTACCTTTTGATTTTACCATTCCATAGTTACCATTTGAAAATTAGGAGCTCTGAACTAGTTTTTCCCTCGAACTTTAGCAGTTGATTGCAACAGTTTAAGTGGACGATTTCTCTTATCGTTTGATCCAAGTTCATGCTATGAACCTTCTCTTTATTTTAGTATGATTTATGTTACATTTCATGGTAAAATTTTAGGGTTTTGAGCCCCTTAGGGTAAATATATTACATTCTGAGGGAAACACACTCTTGAATGTCGAAAGGTGCATTGTAGCGCTCTATCCATTGACCTGGGGTTATTTGGGTGCATTTATCATTTTGTTTCTTGCTGTGTGGCAAAAATTTCCCCAAATATTTTTCATGAAATGGATCCTAATGAAGCTTATGATTGGCTTTGAGGTATTGTTCGTATCAAAATGAGTATTACATGGCGAAAAAGAAAACATGAAGAATAAGATATGATTTCCTTAAACGATCCAGGTATAGTAAGAGCCCTCAAGGATTGTGGGTTTCTTAAATACTTCAAATTATCAGGGAGGAAAAATATGGAACTATTGGAGTTCCTAGTTCATTCATGGGATCTGGCATTGCGGGATTTTCACATTCGGGATAAAGTGCTCCCAATATTGGTTGATGATATTTACTTTCTCATTGGATTATCGAGACAAGGTTCTCCTATTTCCCTTGTAGGATCTCCTCTCGAAGGAGAGAAAGTGAAGGATTACATATGCCAATATTGCCAGCCAGGGATTAAACCAAATAAATATGGGAAAATAACTATCTATGATGCATGTGATTTTCCTTTGAGAACCATCCTTTTTACTATTGAAAAGCTTGTTGGTTTCGCGACACTACATGTTGCAAACCGATCATACATGCAGTATGCCCTTGAGTGCCTAGAACTGGCAGTGTTCAAATGGGCTGAAGAAGTACTCTTTCATATGAAAGAACAACTGAATAAATAAAATGGTGGCAGGAAGAAGAATTTTAGTTATGGCTCGATCCTGATTTCCTTCATTTTAGAGTGAGTTCCATTGATGCAGCCACAACATGTTACATTGAGCATATATGGTACTAGAGATCTTTGGATACAAATATGAGTTGAATTGATGGCTAGACATGGTGGTCAATCAACCATCATATTCTATATTGTATTATTTGCCTAGTTCAGATGAAAAATTATTGCCATAGGTGAGCATCCATATGCAGGCGTAGATTTTCATGGAGATCCAGACTTGATTTTACCAGATGGCGCTTAATGGGGTGCAATGGGTAAAACCGTTTTGACCATTTTTTTTTATTTTTAAGGTTTCTACATGTTTTTGTCTTTTTTATGTTTCCCAGGACTAAACTAAAGTTTTTATGTACACAGATGTGGGTCGTGTTCGACTAGGGGGTCAACCAGAGCAGGCAGTAGATGAGTCAATAGAGAGGAATATTCGGAGAGAAATCCTTCAGGATTTATATTTTAACGATACTCTTGATGACTTGTAGCAACATGTCGAGGGATTAACTCTTGGGATACCATATTTCTAGATCGAGGAGTTACCTATGAGACTGCAGCGCCATACTATTGGTGTTCCCAACCGTTGGATGCGGTTATTGTGCAATATAGCTAGAGAAGTTTCTTGTTATCATGAGAATCACTAGTTTAATTTTAACATTTTTGAATACATTTTGAGGTCAGATGACCAATGTGTCTTGGGCACAAATTTTGTAAAAACCTAAACTACCTATTTATTTGTTTTCATTGTTTTCCTATGTGTAATGCGCAATACTATTCAATTATGTGATGTGAATTGAAAATGTGTCTTTAAATTTGTCCCAAATGTCTGCTTAAAACATAATTCACTATGGAATCAGTTAATGTGTTTAAATTTCTAGAAATGTGTTGATATTGAATGTAATAAAAATGTCTTTCCAAAATCAAAATCTTAGGATCATGCGATGAAGTGTTGGATTTCAGAAAATATAGACGATAGTAAGTTGCACTAAGAGAAGTTGTGCGTCTAACCTAATGATGATGTGGTTAATGCTAAATGAAATGGCATCAGAGAGAATTTTGAGCAATGCACTATACTCAACGATATTGTTTGTGGATCGATCGATACAAATCCATTCAAAACTCACTAACTTGCAACCTGGAGAGAAAATGGCCCATGCTGTAGAGGATAGGTTCTACGTACTACGACTAGCACCATCAGCGTACCCAACGAACAGTTCCAAAGATTCATTAATCTGCAATGAAATGTATAGTGGATTACCAACTTCAAGAAAACCCTAGAAAAAAAAACTAAGACAGTAAATGAAAATCAAATCATATATACAATATGATACAAAGTTTACTATGCTCAATTAATAATAGTAACATTTAAGATACAACCCATTTTGAGGTTGCACCAATGTAATTCCATCATAATCAACTAAATCATAGGCGCCCTTAGCCATAACTCTTTTGAAAATGTAGGGGCCATGCCATAGTGGCTAAAATTTTCCTGTTCCTATCAAATAAGCTTCCTGATCATAAAACAAGACTAGGTCTCCCTCTGAGAATATGGGAGGATTGACATGTTCTTCATATTGCACCTTGATTCATCTCTTATGCACTTCGTTAGCCAATGTGGCTTCATGACACGCTTCATATAGATGGACGGGGTTAAAGAGACACACTTCTTCATTAGAGGTGTCAGGTAGCAGGTCAATAGAGAGTTTTAATGATGAAATTTCACATTGGATTGGTAATATAGCTTCCATACCATACACCAACTGAAAGGGAGTAAATCCGATTGCATTTCTCACCGAGGTACGATATGCCCACAAAGCTGAGTACATGATTAAATGCCAATTTAATTTGTGAGCCCCTATCATTCGTTGAAGCATTCGCTTAAGGATCTTGTTAATGGCTTCAACTTGTCCATTTAATTGTGGATAATAAGGGGTAAAACTATCATGTGACAGTCCTAATTTGGCAATCAACTCATTCATCATGTTATTGTGAAAATGCTTACTAGGATATGTAGCTATAGCTTGTGGTACACTAAACAGTGAGATAACATGATTGAAAAAGAACAATGAAATTGTTTCGCCTGTGTTATTGAATGTAGACATCGCTTCGGCCCACTTGGTAAAGTAGTCAACTACGACAATAATATAACCATGCCCCCTGACCGAATGAGGGTTTTAGGTCATGAAGTCAATGCCCCATTTTGAAAATGGTCCCACAAATATGACAGGATGGATTGATGTTGGTGACATGTAGATTTTACGATCAAAATATCTGGCACGCGTGACAATTTCTGACCACGAGGATGCAGTCACAAAATATGGTTGGCCAAAAGTAACTAGTGCATAGAATCTTCTGCATGGTAGCGTAACCATGAAACTTTCCACCACAAGAACTAGCATTAAAATCATTTAAAAATTTCTCGGCCTCCCAATGAGTGAGGCACCTCCTTAAAATCGTATCAACACCACGAAAATAAAGTGTATCACTGACGATCACATAACCTTTGGCTTGGTATCAAATACGTTTTTGTTGTGAGAGAGAGGTTGTGGGTCAGAAAGTTTGGGTTTGGGGATAAATGATAAAATCTCCATACTAAGGATCACATGACTGAATCAGAAATAGAGACTCATTCAGAATTGATGGTTGCGATGTAGCTTCAGTACTATCAGAGGAAATGTCACAGATATGCTCATACAAAACTAAAGACTTATTTGACTTGGATTTGATGAATTCCAAATCAAATTCCTTTAAAATGAAGATCCATTTTGAATATCCCCCCCCCCCCCATCAATTGACGTGAAAAAATGTATGTCATAGGGTTGCAATCTGAAATGATGATGGTCTTCAATAGCAGGATATAATGGTGAAATATTTTGACAGCTTGAATGAATTCCAAGGTGATATTTTCAACATATGAATACTTAAATTCTTTATCATTGATATTATGACTCAAATAATATATCCAATGTTCTATCCCATATTCTTCTTAGACCAAAACCATAGCAATGGTCGTATCTACCGCGATGATATATAGGAAATAATCACTCTGATAATTAGGGGGATACATTAATGATGCTTAGATTTGGGTATCTTTAAGAGAATCAAAGGAATCTTGCGCAACCTTATCCTAGTGGAAGGGAATCCCATTTTTCAAGAGATGAGTAAATCCTTTAACCATTTCAGCATAGTTGGGTATGAACCTCCTTAGGAATTTAGCCTTTCCTTGAATTTTCTTTAACTGAAGTAAGTTTGATGGTGCAGGAAAATAAATAATGGCTTAGACCTTCATTGGGTTAATTCAAATTCCATATTTTGAGATGAAAAATCCAAGAAAATGGCCAGAACCAACACAAAACACACATTTGTGTTGATTGAGGCGTATCTTGTAGTGTTGGCGGCGTAAAAATTTAGCTCTCAAATGTGTTGGTGATCAATTCGTTTTCGTGAATGGGTGGGTAAATCATCTAGATAAAGTTGAACAATGTGCTTAATGTCATTGAAAGAATAATCCATTTCTCTCTGAAATGTTGCCCCAACATTCTTTAAACCAAATGGGAGTTTATGATAAGTGAATGTGCCCCAGGGAAATATGAATGTTGTATTATATTAGTCCAATTGGAGAATATTGATTTGATTGTAACCAAAGAATCCATCCATGAACAAGCATATTTCACACCTGGCACATTCGTCAGTAATTTCGTCAATAAAGGGAGTAGGATAATTCTCATTTGGATAAGAAATATTGACATCCCGATAATTGACACACACTCTTATTGTCCCTTATTTCTTCATGATAAGAAAATTGTTGGAAACCTGATAAGTAAGCGAAATAGGGTAAATGAAACCATCACGCAAAAAAATGTCAACTTCTACTTTAATGGCAACAACCTTCTTCGGATGAACAGGAAGAAGGCGTTGATGTACCAGTCTGACATCAGGGTACATTTCAATTATGTGTTCAATGATACTAGAATCTATGCCTCAAATTTCCTCATAAGACTAAGAAAATATATCTCAGAATTCACTAAAAAGAGAGTGATAGGTATCGCGTTCGAATGGAGAAGAAGACACACCAACATGAATTTTTTCTACAACGTCAAGTTTGGTCAAAATATTGATAGAAAATGTTTCTTCAATATTTGATAAGTTTCGCTTGGATTCGATGGCATTAATTGGAATAGAATTCGAAAAGAAAGTAGATATCGTAGGGTGAGATAGTTCATTAAGATTATCTTCCTTATAATCCTGAGCATGGGAACGATGATGGTGATATTTGTATGGTTCTCCTTCTGGCATCATGGATTCCAAAATTCTCTCATCAGTCAAGAATGTGGATGAAAAGGGATTAGAAGGAGTACTAAAATCTAATGAGCGATCGACCCAAATGATCACCAATGATGAATCATGATGTGTCTCCCAAGCCAATTAAATTGATTGCTATGCCAACTCAATTGGTCTTTCTGAAAAAAATTCACCTAGTGTATCAAAATCATTGGTAATATTCCTTAAGACAGATGAAGTGGAAGATATCATGCAACAGGTCTCTATTCTCGAAATTTCCGCCGACGTCGCAGGCGGCGATAATGAAAAGGTGCCAATTAGGGAAGAATCCTTTAAGATCCATACACCAATGTTCTGAAATGCTAGCTGGGGTGCGTTAACTAATGGAATTCTTCCAATTACATGGGAATTCTAGGCAAAGAAGGAGAGTTGATTAATGACTATGATAATTCCTTTATGAGGGAAGGTGATAATTCTAAAGTAATTAAAGATGATCGTAGTCATAGCATAAACCCATGGCCTTCCAAGTAAAATTTTGTAGTCAAGGGGTCTGTCAACGACCTCAACTTCAATAGTTACAGTTTTCCCCCCTGGTTCAACACGCAGGTTAATGATAATACCGCAAGGCTTATATGTACGACCATCAAAATATTTCAACATCGTTGGCGATTGAGATAAGAAAGGGGAGAAAAGTGACTTCTAGCATTTGAGAGACATAATACAAGTAGATTATCCCTCATCAATAATAGTGCGATGAAAGAGGTGATTTACAACATTTAATTGGATCGAGAATACTAATTCAGCTGGTAATTGTGGCACATAGCCCGTATGATTAAAGACTACAAGATTGGAATCTATCGGGTCGATTCCACCAATTGTCGATGTTAGTCATCAATATTTTTCACTTGTTGGTGATGACTAGTTGTAACAATCAAGTTTTCTAGCAGCAGATCTAAAAAATTGTCAAATTTTCCAGTTGGAAAACACCCATAAATTTTTTTCCCTCTTACCTTTCAGTCTGCCCATGACGAGATGAAACCTCATTATCAAGCCCTATCTAGCCTCAGCCATACTAGCTTGTCCATTAGCTCCAAAGAAAACAATCCAAATCTGTCCAAAGAAGTCTCCCCTAAGTTAGGTAGTGGCGCTTTAGGCATTTCTCCCTTGGCAAACTATCCTACAGCCAAAGAACCTCTATCTGCTACAGACTAGTCATAACAGACCTTCCCATTCTGCAAATACAGTTGGTTACAACCCTAGGTCGTGCCACTCATAAACCCTCAAGTCTCAGCAATACATGCACCATAGGTCAAACTGATTTTAGGTGGTTTTACAGTGTTTTAATGGATCTTTCAAGAACATAAGTATACCGGCTTTCCCAAGAGAAAGTATTTGGTTCCACATGAGAATATAGATGCTTCTCAATGTGATTTTGAGCCTGGGATGCAGCTACAGAGAAAAGAGTTGTTTCATTAAGCTCCTGCAATCACAATGAAATCATGCAAAGACAATGAAACGAAAAATAACACTGTTAAAGGTTGATGAGATGGCATGACTGGAAACCTCCTTCATCTATAAGCAAAGGGTTTGATGACTAAAAAACCTCCTTCATTTATAAGTAGAGGGTTGAAGACTGAGAGCACCTCCTTCATCTATAAGCAGAGGGACAAGGATAAAATTGGATTTTTTAGAATTACAATGATTGTAAGGCAATTTTTTTTAGTACAGTGAGACAGCAACTGAGGATCTCTAGATAAAATGTTGTTAAAGGAAGAAGCAAAGCAGTGGTGTTTTTCAAAGATTGTTTGCATAAGCCCCATTGTTATTGAATTACAAGGTGAAGCTAATAGGTTGATCATGAGTGAAGAAATATTATGAAGTATATGGTCAATAGAGTCAAATAGTATTGGGGTCAAATTAGCTTCTACCATCATGTATAAGGGAAACCACTATCAGTATGATAATCAAACATTCTTCATTTTAGTTGAGACAGAGGCTGAAAAGAAACTAGGCATTTGTCAAAATAGGCCTCCTTAATCTATAAACAGAGGGCCAGAGTAGTGATTGATTTTAGGGTTTCACTGATTAAGAGACAAATGGTAAGAGCAACAGAAGACAGTTGAAGGCTTCTGAACAGAGCAATCATGTCAAAAACAAAGGAAAAGCATGAGTGCTATCAATATGAAAGAAGCTGACTTGTCTCCTATTATAGATTCTCTTTCAAAGACAATGTGGATCCAATAAATGAACAAACCTTGTTGAGGGGTATAAATTCCTTAAAAGTTAAAAAGACCCATCTCCTTGATAAGCAGGATCGACATTTAGTCTCTATTGCTTTAAACAAAACAGAAGTGAAAATAATTTGAAATCAGCTGGGTTGGACACAGGCCAAAGAATGATGATTATTTTTCAAAGGGGACTTTTCTTCCTGTTCATAAAAAAATTTACTTTCAATTATACATCATAGTGGACAGAAGGAAATTTGAGCTCAGTTTTCCCAAGGGGCAGTGCAACTGAACACATAGGTTCATAAATGTGTGATAAATATTATGACATGTTTTTTAGGTCCTGGAACAACATTCAAAGCCAATATATGCATGCCACTATTACAAATTAAGGCTTGCTCCTTATAAAAGAGGTCAAAGATACCTGGTTGTTGCTTTTTGAGTAAAGGAAAGATTGTTCAAAGAAATTTCCCTTTTGATGGACAGAGGATCATAAAGCCTAGGTCAATAAAACTAGCCCTCACTCCCAGTCAAAGAGAAGCATTATTTGGAGAATACATCTACAGTCCTTCATGTGGCTCAGAGCAGAATTTTCCTTCCATAGTGCAGATATTAAAAAAGGAAAACAATTTTTCATTCCTTAAATGAGAAACAGTGAAATTTTTAAATTCTCATAAAAGTTGTTTTATTTCAAAAAAGGGGTCAGGCTTATAAAAGAAATGGTCATTCCCACTATGACATTTATCTGAACAAAAAGGTATCAGGTTATGTTTTAAAGGATAAGGATTCAAATTTTGTTTAAAAGCAAAGGCCTTTTCAAACATCTCTTAAAAAACCCTCACCAATCAAGTGTGAAAAGGACTTTGGCTTTTTTGCTTTCAAAAGGTGTTAAGGACCGTTGCTAATCTATTTTGCATTACCAAAATGAAAACAACAATCCACTCTACTATTCACTAGACCGGAGAAAGAGTTTTTTGAGAAAAATTCACAGATTTTTGGGCTTGAAGGTTGCGCAACGCGCCTGTAGAGTTGTGGAGAGCGTTCAGGTGGAGTTTTACCAAAGGGTTACACTGTCGTGCGGCGTGCCTATAGCAGCGCATGGCACACCTGTAGGCGCCGGTCATGACTGCCCGTTAGTGACCCGCCAGCTTTTCTCTACGCGGCGCCTTCCCTAGTAAACATGTCGCGCTTATTTCAAACAATAAAAGTGCCTCCAAAAAAGTTGGGAAGCCGCTCAAATCCTCAAGCAAAGCCCACCATCGATCTTCAAGGTATTTTTTTGCCTCCTTGCTCATTTCAAGACTGTTAAATAGTGGCAAAAAATGAAGCTCATGGTGTGAATCAAGGTGATGTGTAAAATGTGTTGAAAAATTTTGTTGCAGTGGTGGTTAGTGGAGTAATTCATTAATTTCGAAGAACCTAGATCTACCCTCAATATAGGGAAAAACCATAAACTCTGTTAGCTATGTTGTAGTGGTAAAAAGCAATATCAGTGCTGCCATCTTTGTCCATGAAACAGACTTTAATGAGTAAAGCTGTTAATACAATTTAAAGGTGTTCTGTCTAACTATGGGTAAGAGATAGTGAACATAAGGAGGTTTGATCTTGTGTTTAAAACTCAAGATTTGCTGTGTTTTATGATTTCTCAAGCTGACATAGTGAAAGTAGTGGATTTTTATTTTTGTCAAAAGACCTAACAAACTGCCCTCAAAACAATGTTAAAGGTGGAGGCACTGTTTAAAAGGAGAAACACAGTATTTGAAAAATGAAGCAGTGGGCCTAATTTCAACAAACAGTGATCATTGTATAAGTGCTTTGTTATTTCAAAAGTCCTCTTTGTGGGGTAAAAAAGCAAAAACCATTGTTTCCTCCTTTGTTCCATAAAGCAGACTTTAGTGATTAAAGCAGTTAAATCAGTTTGGAGGTGTTGTTGTTTACCTATGTATGAGAAATAGTGAGTACAAAGAAGGTGTTTTGATTGAGAGGGGTATTTTGCCTCTGTCTAAATACTAGGCTTCCTTGCTTACACCAAGACACCAAGAGCTCTGTGACCTTACCCAAACACATAAATCACTTGACTGAGTATACCCTTTATTTGAATATAAACTTGTTATTAAAACTTTTTGTTGACTTGCATACAAAGGAAGAAAAATAGTGTTTTAGAAGGAGCAGAGAGTTTTGTGTTAAAAATTATTTTCACATAGCATTTGAAGAAATCGGCCTTGATCAAACAGTGATTGACAAAGAAGATAGAGTGGTGTTGAGAAAAAATTATTGAAAAATATTTTGAGGCAGTTTGGTTTTGCAAAGAGCATCCAGAGCAAGATGCTTCCTAGGCAGGACAGTAAGAGTGGCTTGCATAAAATATTTGAGCCTAATTCCACTGAAGAAGTGAATGCCCACCCATCAGTCTTGTTCAATTTCCATGAGGTGGGGTTTTTATATTTTTTTCAAAGAGTGCAAGAGGCGAAGATTTTTTCTCATTTGACACATCTTTGTGCTTTAAGGTTTCAAGACAAGCATTTCCAGTTGGCAGGCCTTGACTTCAAATTTTCTCCAAGGTCCATCTCCAAGGCCACTAAAATCCCCTATATTGGTGAGAAATGGTTTAAACAAAGCCATTTGGACTTAGAATATTACAAGCCCTTTCTAAAGCCTGAACACATAGATTCATGTCCTTTTATTTTCCCTTTCTCATTTCTTTTTGCCAGCTACGCCCCCCTCATGAAGATCATCATGAAATACTTCACTTGTCAGGGAAGATTCTCCCGAGTTTATGCATAACACATTCGACTACTCATGCATTTCACTAGGGCCATATTGCTAAATCTTCCTTTCTCCTTACACAAGATCATTAAGAAAATGGCCTCCATTGTTCAGAAGAAGCATCCTTCACAGCAAATAGCCTGTCTCTTCCATCACTCTCTCATCAAAATCATCATTCTTCATCAGCTTGAATTGAGAGAGGTCTCTTGGGATCCTTTCATCACTCATCTTGATTTCTCCACTGTCCCTCCAGTCCATACATCCCCTACACCTCCTACTCATCATCCCTTGCCTTCTTCTAGCATACTTATTCCCAAAAATCTCAAGTTTACCACATAACAAACTAAGGAGCTTGAAGAAGGAGAAGAAAGTGACCATGAGGAGGAAGAAGAGCATGACCATGATGATGAGGAAGATGATGAAGGGCAGCACCATGAAGAACAACAGACTTATGATGAGGGTGAGCAGCCTTATGATGACACACAACAGCCAAAAGAGACTGAATAGCAACATCACAGTGAGGAGGAACAGGAGCAGTATGAAGATGTTGAACAAAGGTATGAAAGTGATGAGCAGGGGCAGTCAAAATATGACACACAGCAGCTACATCATAATGAATAGGGGCAGCCAAAAGAGACTGAACAGGGGCTGCATGAAAGTGCTGAATAGGGGCAGCATGAAAGTGCTGAACAGGAGTAGCATGAGAGTGATAAACAGGGGCAGCCTCAACATGTTACACATCAGCCACAACATGAGGGACAACAACCTCAAGAACAAAAAGGGTAAAGTGACAAGGGTAAAGAACCCATGGAGCCTGTGCTATCTACATCTCTGAGGCAAGGGGCCATGCTCTCTTCTCCGAAAGTCACCAAGCCCTAGACAAAAAAGAAAAGGGTGCCTAGAGTTGTCACTCCAAATGTGACTAGGGCCCTCTTAAGCAAGGGAAAATTACCAAAGAAGCCCATGGTCGAATTTCCTAAGAGGAAGAGTACTAGAAGATCCACCCAAGGTAAAGGGAAGGGCAAGGAAGAAAGCAGTCATGAACCGGAACAGGAATTTGAAATCATCCAAATCCAAAGCAATGATAGTGATAATGAAGCCCAGATCCTAGAAAATCTCTTGATCCATAGAGAAATCCAAATTGATGCCTTGAAAAATGATCTTCATAGAGCTAGGAAATTCAATCAATTTTTGCAAATCCAAAATAAGAAAATGAGTGTCCATAGGGCTGTTTACGAGACACGGGTGATCAAATACAAGATGGAGGCCTCTAAAGCCCAAGTGAGGTTGGAAGAACTCATGGGTGAGTTTCAGGAAAGTGGAGGCGAAGATCAGCCTAGGTGAAAGAGGCCAAGAACCATGGGGCTAAAAAAGGCCCTTGAGAAGCAAAAATAAGAGGAAAATGCCCTTCTCCAATCTACCCTTCTCACTGCATTGTTCAAACAAGAGATAGAGAACAATAGGGAGGCATGGCTTGAGAGAGTAAATGACCACTTGGAGAAGAAATTAGAGAAGGAAAACAGGGATTTAGACCTTCAAAGGAGAAGGACGGGGCATTATAAAAAGTTAAATCAGTTTGTCCGGCGGAAGTTGAAGGCTGCTCAAGAAAAACTCAAGAAGGACAAAGGGAAGCGCCCGACACAAAAATTTAGGAAAGACACCTCAATAATTCAAATCTTGGCCTCTGCTTCACAAAATGTTTCTAAAAACCCTTGAGGGTCATGGTCGCCAATTTTGGGTGAAATTCGACATATTTTGGTTTTTTGTCATTTTTGGGCTTTTGGCCAAAAACCATGGGCGTCGTCATTTCAGTTTTGGGCATCATCTAAGGATGAGGATGGTTTCATTGGATGCGATATTTTCAGGGATAAATACTCAGAAATTTTCAGAACAATTGAAGATCTTTTTCTCCCCCAAAATGGCGAAAAACACTCGCTTTTTCTACACTCTGCCCAGTTTATCAGCAAGTTTTATTTTTTGGGTTTTTACACACAGTCCTATATTTGGAGGACTTCAGCTAGTCAGTTGGGTGAAAAATAAACATTTTCAGAAATTATACACTCAAATATTTCCAACGAGCTATCATGAGCCTCATTTCGACATTGGGAAGGCTACCAAAAGTTGCCGGCAAGTCAGGGGACCTTTTGCTGATGTATTTTTTGAGTATTTTTGTAAAAATTGAACCTTTCGAAACTGCTTTTTCCTCATGTGAGTTTAGCTATTTTTGCACATGAGAAGTTATGAAAAGTCAATTTATTTCCCTTTTTTAGCATTTTTTAGATATTTTATGAGATATTTTGTGCCTTGGGCCTTGCAAAGCCTTAAGGACAAAATAAGATATTTTGGATAGGCCAATGAGATTGCAAGTTGAACTAAGAGGTTTTCCTCACTTTGGCCTATATATTCCAAAGGCTTTCATTGTAAAAAGAGGCTGAACTTGATTAATAGAAGAAATATATGGTCATATAAGCTTTGGAAGAAATACTTGTCTCATGCTTTTGGATAGTCTCTTGGATGTTCTTGGATGATGAAAAAGGATTGTTGTTGGATTCCATGACTTGGTAGAATGGTATAGTGTCTCTCTCTTTGTTTTGTTTCCTATTTTCCATTCATGAATCCATGTTCTTGCTTGCTATAGTACAATAGAGAACAAATTTGCGACATGCCCTTGGAGGCACCTCAAATTTCCTGTTTCTTCATAGCTTCCATGTTTTCTTCATTCTTAGTCACATTAAAAAATTCTTGATTACTCTTTAATAACTTAATGATATTGTTGCTTGTTTCATTCATGGTTTTATGCATGCTAAGTATGATTTACGGTATGCCCTGCTTACTCATGGATATCCATAGCTCCATCCATGAAATTCTCTTTGACTGATTAGATTGTCATTTGTTGAACCAAGGAGGTCTTGTTCTGATCTTTCCCTTTGCCTAAGACTATGCAATCTTGTTTTCAAAGTGCCCAATAACTTGAAGTACTATGTTTAGGCGTTCTGGCATAGTGATTTGAGTTGTTTGCCTGTCTTAAGTGTATTTCCCCAAAGTCTGATAGCCATTTCCCAAATTTTGAGAGTTATATATCTTTATGCATGGCTTGAATGTTTATTTCTATGTATTTATTAGCTTATAGTTACATTTCTCATGATTAATGGTTTGCCCTACCATGTTTATGTCAGCTATTAAACTAGTTATGCTTGAAATCCTTTGTTGTTCACAAACTTGATGTCCATCTTACTCCATTTTGCCCAAAGATCCTTTCTACCTCCAATCAAATTGGCCCTTCAACAACCTTGTATCACTGTCTGATAGCTTTCTTGACCTCTTCGACCCCATAGCCCAATTGATCTGACATATTTTTACCTATCTTATATCTTTGATCAGTTTCATCCCTCACATCCTAAAAACCAAAACCAAAAAAAACCTACTTCATAACTATCCTAAAATCAGAACACAATAAGAAAACATACAGATATCACTTACACAAATAGAGAGAGCCCTCTCTGAGTTCAGGAACGCTAGGTCCTTGGGCTCTAAAGATTGGTTTGATGCTACACTATCATTTGGCTTACCAATCAGCCAAATCACGGGACCCTAACAGCTGACAAAAAAGCCTGCTTTTGGGAGGGACAACTTTGAAGTACCTCAAACGTCGACATAGCTGAAGGTGACAAAGAAAAATCTTCAACTATATTATAATTTTGAGTTTCTCGGGCTCGAGGATTGAACGTATATTTGTGGAAAACTCCCTTCGGTGGCTTTATTGTTAACTTTGGAATACCAGTTGGCGGAATTGATTCAATGGAGGGAATTGTCGTCGAGGTAGTAGGTTGATCAGTAGCCTGACTACCGTAATATTTATTTCGCGTAGACACCAAACAATAAATTTTTGGCTTTGTGACACATAGCATAAGCACTTGAGAACTAGAAGCGACATCTGTAACAACCATGTTTGTGTCCGGATTTAGAAAACGTTCTATCAGCACAAAAAATGTAGTCGAGGTCTTAAGAAGTTTTGAGACTTTGGCATGGTGAGGTCAGTCTCGAGAAAAGTGCGCGTCATTGCATATCAAGCAAGGGTAATGAGGTTTCCAAGAGTTTCCATATTTTTGATCAGATGATCGTTCCTACGGGGTTGAATTTTTATTTTTCTTCGGTTTCCCCTTTTTCGTGCTTTTGGGTTGCTTATCACTTTTTCCTTTGTTAGATGACATGGCATGAATTTCAGAAGAAGGTGCAGGATCATATGCAGTAGAGGTGTGAGTGTTTGCAGAACCGATCATACCATCACCGGCATGAGAGTCCTTACCAGATGGAGGAGGAAAAATAAAATTTGATTGCGACGTGTTTAGAATTTTCTCATAGAGCATGCCAGACTGAGTATAAATAAAATCTAAGTACTTGGTAGGAGAAATAACCTGATATTCAATAACGACACTACCTTTAGCTACATCCTCGGTGATAGATTCCAGCAAGGACTTAAGAAAACACTCAGGGAGGAGTCGTTCAGGAACAAATGTTTTGACCATTCTGCGATGACGACGCTACTCATGAATATGATCAAAGATGTGGGTAGCAGTAGTCTGTTTAAAATTGTTCAGTAGTTTTGTTTCAGTTTCATATCATATGGGTAACTAGAAGTGGCTTAAAAAGGAAGTGGCTAAGGCAGTGAAGTTATAAAATGAAGCACATGGTAGTTCAATGTACAACTTCACAACCAGACTAGTAAGCATACGCTGGAAAATACATAGTTAAACGAAGTCACCATTTAAGGATTTTGATTAACACCAATGATAAGTCATAACATGCATTGACGGGTCTTCTCCAGGGTTTCCATTAAATTTAGGAATGTTGGAGGGTAATTTATGTGCTATCATCGGCCACTAAGGAGAATAGGTGATGGGATCATTGTAAGCCAGTTTAAATCAGGTAATTCTAAAGTTGTGACAAAGGGAAATTTTCGATTCAAGTTAGCTTGAGCATAACCAGGATATGATGGAATCGCTTAGGCAACAGGCCTTTGAGCACTAGCATAAGGCATTTACTACTCGTAACCCAGATAGGGGTTTTTTTTATTACCAATTTCTTGAGGGATCTATTTAACAAGGCCTCGGTAAGCTTCTTGTTGTTGGAATTTTTGTTGTGGAATTTGAGGTTGTGGCTGCAAAGGTGACTGTCTACCAAGATTATAGCCCAAACTAGAATAGATTCAACCCAGTTGTGAATAGGTAAGACCATTAGGAGCCTATGAAATATCATAAAAGGGCTATCCAGCTTGTGATTGAAATATTCTAGATAGAGGCGGTTGTTGTAAACCAACCAAAGGATTTGGATGTTGGAGGCCCAAAACTTGAGGGTAATGGGTTGAGAAACCCACATGAGATGGTTGAGGTCAATCCAATTGAGCCTGTAAAAAGGGTAATGAAGTATTAATAGGTGGGGTAGATTTAGGTGCAACAGGTTGAACCGGTTGATATGAATGCACAACCATTTGTGGTTGAATGGGCAGGATAGGCTGCCACTGAAAAAAAAGTCATTCCAACATTTGGGTGACCATATAACGATGAAGTACTGTCAAAATGGGTGACGATAGGTTGTGCCCCGGTATGATGAGTATAATAAGATGGAATATATTTTTATCCAAATGGTGTAAGTCCTGTCGAGATTGAACTGGATGGAATGTACCCAGATAGACTAGCTTGATGTTGCAGTGAATATGTGTATAAATGATCAATTTGTTTAATAATCATTAGAGATGTACTAGATAAAATACTAGAATATGACATGGGTAAAGTCCATGGATTTGAGCATGCACTAGAGTAGGTTCTAGATAATGAATGGTAACTCGGTGGGATGGACAGACCACCATAAATATATAACTTTGGTGATGTGGTAAACATCGACAATGTAGCAACATTAGATTTTGTTGCAACTGTAACAGATGATACAACTAGAGATGTTGACTCATCCATGATCAAATAACCTAGTGTATACCCTATAGGATCTATGAGAACTTGGATTGAAACTGGATCAAAAGAAGTAGTTTAAGTCAATCGAGGAATAGACTCGTAAAGATAAAGCCCTGACCCAAAATGAGTTGGAGTTGAGGGGTGTGTTTCTTGTTCAGATTCTTTCTCAATCGAAAACGAACCAGTTGGAAGAACTATGTTGTCAGGACAAAGATATATTTCAGGTGGTTGACTGTGCAAAAGGGAAGACTCGATGGCTACGATTGACTGAGGAGTGACTGATACAGGAAAAATTTCTAATTGTTCAACTTAGGTATATAAATGTTCTAGTAAAATAACGATGAGATCCGGATCAACTTCCAATTGAACAACGTCGGGTTCGAGAGGTATGGTCTCACTGATTGGATGTACAGTGTCAATAGGTACCTACGAGGACTCCATTTTGGTGATAGTAGATAAACCAGGATGTGTAGAAATGATTTGGTATGACTTTGGTAGATGTGATGAAGATGATACACCAGAGGTACTGATGGTACTAGTTTTGGTAGAATGAGATCACCTTCGCCAACTAGAAATGGCTTCCGGTGGTAAAGGTGGTTCAAGTGTTATTCTGTGCGAACGATTGGGAAAGGGATGTTCTTCCTCCATGATGATTGATTGATTTCATTACAAAAAAAAACAAACAAATAAAAGGGTGATACTAGGCAAAAGGTTTACCAAGTAATTGTGAGCTACAAAATACCTCCTAGCAAACCAAGAAGTACAGTCAGGAAATATCCTCGAATGTTGTGTTCGATGTATCAAAATTTACAAGGTAGCCGACTCGGTTACCTATGGATGGTAAGCAACTTAAAGTTTTCCTTCAAAATATATCCAAAGGTATGTGGAGGCCGAAGTCCATAGTAGCATTGTCTAATGAAAAACCGCACAGTGAGAGCACCCCCTTATACTTTTCATACTATAACACCGCCCTATATACCCAAACATACATGGAAGGAAACATAATTGTAATCCTTTCACTCTCTTTCTCTTTCTTTCATTGTTTTCGTCGCTCTCAATCCAACTAAAGCTGCTAGATCGATACCTACAATCAAAGATAGAGAACAACAAACAACATGCAAATATAAAAGTATCTACTTATCTTAACCAAATCGAACCGATTAGATCTGAAAATACATACACAATTGAGAACGCAATTTACAAGATATAAGCATACATATGAGAAAATGAGAAGATATCTTTATTAAGAAAGTAGGAGGGGAATATTACAACCAATAGATCAATAAATCATCAACCTGGTCCAACTTCATTCCATCCTCATCACTCAAAGCATCATCTCAGCAACATAACAATAATTCAAGTTTTCATCAATTGAGAACCCAATAAAATAACATTACACAAATTTCTCCCTCCCTATCACTTAGACGAGTGCTCAATTTATAGGGAAATTGAAGGAAGTTTCTCAATAAATGGAATTGAATGGATTTATAATAATAGGTGATACATGTTTCAAAATTCAGTGGTGATGGATGAACACTTTTATTAGAAGTATAACACCTATGAGTTCTTCTAGAAGGCACTAGACATGTGGATATTCCTAGAACAATGATGATTTTGATCCGAGGAGACCAATGCACCCTTAAGTGTCGGGAAGTGCACTACAGTGCACCCTTGAATGGAGATAATTTCATTGCATTGCACTTAGGCCCATTTATATGTGTTTTGATGATTCAATGGGTCATATAATCTATACTTCAAACATTGGAAATATCACAATTTAATCCATCAATGGAATGACTTCTCTTAGGGAATTTAGCAACAGAATTAGGGGATGATAGACCCAATTCATATTGGTCTTGGGGGATGATGCCCATTTTGACAAGGTCTTGGGGGATCATTCCCAAATTGACCTGTAACACCTATCTTCCTTTTTGATGTCCTCTTTATCTCTCATTTCTTTCTAAGGGTTACATGGATCATTTAAGTTTTCTTAACCTTGAAACTCTTTATTTACTTACACTAAGTCCAATGCATTGGATGTGTATTGATTGTGGGATTCTCATGTTGTTTTTATTTTATATTAGTGTTGATGGCCTTGGTTCTACTTCCCATTATTACCATTTTTTAGCTACATGAGATTTATATTCACTCTATTTAGAATCCTTAGCGTAAGCCTTCTTAAACTACCTCTTCTATCACAAACTCACAACTATTTCTATAATATATTATATATATTATACACGGGGTATATATAATTATATGCTATAGTATATATTACCTATACTTATTCCTATATTATACTTTATATAATATAGTATATTATACAGTGCAATGTAAGGATCATGAATACTATATGAGATTACAGATCTATATTGAGACTATAAGTAAGATCTCATACACGCTTTATTCACCTAATATACAAGGTCCGTACATGTTCTAAATACTATGAAAACCATTTATTTATTGTACATATAACTATTAGTGTTCTAGCTCATTACAGCTTATGAGTCTCTCGTATTTCAATCATAAAGGTCTCATGGTTTATAAAGCTTACACATATTATGTGGTATGATTGATTTGATTACTCTTATGTAACACTGTTATGATTTGAAGATGAGCTAGATGATCCTTTATTATGGATATGTGATTAGTAAAAACAAGAGCACTATGATTAGAATAACTTCCATATATGATTAAGAAATATTTGTAGTATAACAAGGATCACGGTTTAATATTTTATTACAGTTGTATTGATCTACTACTTATGATTGTCATTAAGGTATAACAACAAGTTGCTATGATATGAGCATTTCAACGTAATATCTATGATATACTCATATTATACATTCCATATGTGTGATAAAGAGCTATAGAAATAGTATGATTCCCATGTAAGATTACGTATTGTTATAACATGTACAAGCTCTACCTCGTGATTCAACCTCATTTTTTTCTATGATTTTCATATATGTTAGAAATACAAGCTCTATACAGAAACATAACTCCAAATAGTGTGTTATATATGTAATAATACAGGCCCAATAAACTTCTTTCATCTCAGTCAGTAGCCAAGCATAGAAATCACACAAGTCTGGTTAATTCTTTTCTTCTTCCCTTTCATTCTTGATCAAACCGGTTGTTAAGGCTCAATCAATTGAGGTAAATGGATTTAGAGGAAGAATTAATCCTCTGAAGAGAATAGCTAGAGGCATAGGAAGGCATATTTTTAGACAACGTTGAAGGGCCAACTATAGAAAGAAAGTTTGGGGAACATGAATGGATTCGAAATCACTGGGAACCCAGGAGGCCAGGCCATATATAGATAGGGGGCCTTTGCCTCCCTTGGCTCTGTCCCCTTCTATGCCAACTTTGTATTTCTCTCACTCTAGAAAAGCCTAAATGAGGTGGGTTATACTCAAAATTTAAGGCTCCCCTACTTGCAGAATGGTCAAAACCCTTGGAATCTGAAGATCAGAAGGACATACCAGGTAGATGGAATTCCTTATGTAGTTTCACGGGCAAGGTGCTAGTTCATATTTACCTGTGTTCAAAGCATCTACACTAAGTAACAAGTTCCTTCATGTTCGCTAATGTGCACAACACCTCAAGTATCCTTTCCTTCCTAATTCATTCTTATATGGTGTCTTCTTTCCTCCTTTCTATCTAAATCTAGAGAATAAATATCTACATTACTACATATGATACTACCTTCCTTATTTCCCCATGGGAACCTTGCTTCTCTATTCACATAGTGGATGCATGTTAACAAAGTGGAGTGGGTGGGGAAGGGCTTTCCCAGTAAGGTCATGTTAGATTTCCCGTGCTTCTCTCTAAGTAGATAAAAAAATAGCACAAATGAAAGAAATAACTCCAACATATTACGAAGGGAAATTGCAATCTTAGGGGTGAGGGAGGGAGTCATTAAAGCCTCAATTGAAGATGAGAAGTGTGCTCAATTAGTAGCATAACTTGGAGAGGAAGAACCAGATAAGAAGCCTGAAGGATATCAACTAGAAGAAGATGTAGTTATTGTTTTCCAAAGATGGTTATATATTATAAATTTATTTGTCTAATTAATAACCAGTGGTAATTTATGATCATGGCTTCAAAATGAATCAACTTATTTATGTAAAATGAATGGCCATAGTGGTAATTTTTTCTTTTTTCTTTTTGTAATTAATAAGTGGTGGTAATTTATGATCATGGCTTCAAACTGAATCGATTTATTTGTGTAAAATGAATGGTCATAGTGGTAATTTTATTTGATTTATTTTTGTAATTAATAACGAGTGACAATTTTAATTTAATATCATGGCTTCAAACTCATAAAACAATGAATGCTCGAACAAAACACATGCATGAGAAGTAGATGATAGCTAGAAGGAGGGATTGAACCTTCGCCCTTGTGGTGATAATTTTAATTTAAGATCGTGGATTCAAACTCATAAAACAATAATTTTAATTTAAGATCATGGCTTCAAACTCATAAAACAATGAATGTTCAGGGATTCCATACATTAGATTCCTTACATAGGCCATCCAAGAAATAAAAGTAGTATCACAACAAGCATAAAATTTATAAACAATAGATACCTGGAACTGAGAAGACAAGGAGATAGAGCACGCTGAGGAGGCAGAGCAGAAGACGAGGTGGAAGAACAAACACACTAAGGACGCAGAGCAAACCCTTGGAATCCTACAAAAATCCTACAAAACAACAAAAAATGAAATTAGCATCTACAAACAAAACAAAAAATGAAATTAGCATTAAACCCATAAAAACAAGCATAAAGAAAACAACACAAACCTCACCTTTACCTCTTCTTGCTCCCCTGATGATCCTTGTTGGCTCAAGATCAGCACAAAGAGAAAAACAAACCTAAAAAACCCTCTACAACAGCCACTCCATATAACACTGAAAACTCGCAGTGCTCTCCAATGGTAATGCTAATGCAACAAAAAATGAATCAAAAACTTCTTATGGTCTGTGTGTCGCTTTATTTATAAGAAAAAAATTTGGCCGAACTTTGTTAAAAGTTTAGCCGAACTAAAATTTTGGACAAAATTTTAAGGTCAGTTTTTATACCTCCAGCTAAAAATTAGGTTACCATTGTCGTCAACGTAAATGGCAGAGTAAGTTCGATTAACGGCAAAAAATGTTTGACCGAAGTAATTTCCAAAATTTCGTCGAACGTTTAAAAAGTTTGGCCAAACTTTTGAAAATTTTGGTCAAAATTGTAGCAGATTGAAATTTTCGAGCGCTTTTCTCATGAAAGTGTAACCCATATTCATGGATTCACCGAGAACCTACCAAGAATTTTAGGTGGGAGATCATGTTTATGTACAGATCAAACCAAAAATATGTACCCTAAGATGGGGTAGTTGTGCAAAAAATGCTCGTCGATTTTGTGGTCCTTACCAAATATTGGAAAGAATTAGACAAATGGTTTATCATTTGGAATTACCTAGCCATATAACAGTCCATAACGTATTTCATGTTTCAGTACTAAAACAATATGTGCATGACCCCAGACATATTACTCATTGGAAAGAGATTTCGGTAAGACCTTAAGGTAGTTAATGTAAGACACAAAAGATTGGAAAAAAACTCACCAATATATTAATGAATGTCTCACAAATGATGTACAATAATGTACATATAAATACTTCAAGAAACCGTTAAATCAGTTCCCAAATTTTCTTGAACATTAATAACTAATTACCCTATCACAAAATAACCCGAGGATTAGTTGTCTAACATTCCACCTTTAATCCGAAGGGATATACCAAATTCCAAGAATGAGAGCTCAAAATGAAAAACTGCATCTTAGGCAAGAGATGAATTTCCCTTAGAAATGGCTGTTAAGGATGAAAAAAAACCAATATGGGAGAACTAAATGTCTCAACCAACACTAATTTCGGAACCTACATAGCAGTTCTTAAAACCACATTTTTGTTTATTTTTGAGAAATACTATGTAGGTTCCATAATTGGTGTTGGTTGATACATTAATTTCTCCTATATTGGTTTGTGGTCATCCTTAAAACCAATTTCAGAGAGACATTCGGCTCTTAGCTAAGATGCAGTTTTGCATTTTGAGCTCTCATTCTTTGACTTCGGTATATCACTTCGGATTAAGGGGGGAATGTTAGAAAAATAATCCTTGGGTTAGCTATCTAAAACTCCCCCATTAATCCAAAGGGATATACCAAATTCTAGGAAGGAGAGCTCAAAATGAAAATCTGCATCTCATCTAAGACCTGAATGTCTCTTAGAAATGCTTTTATTCAAGGCCCGGCTAAAATTTCTTCCATTGTTTCACTGTCATATGCTTCCGCTTTATGATTTCAGGTCTTCTAAAGGGAACTACCACTTTGATTGAGTTGGAAATCGATGCAGGAGCATCCAAGCCAAATTTTCATTATTTAATTATGTAATAAGGGGGGTGAGATATTTTAACTATTTTGTTAATTAAATTTCTTATTTTTAATAAATTAGGAGAAAAATGTAAAGATGAGGATTATTTTTTATATATTATTTAATAATTAAAGGATATGAGTGGAATGGAATTAGGTAGACAATCTAGGGAGTAGGAGTTCCATATACAAGACTTTGTTGAGTCCAAAACTAGAATAAATCTAAATTAGATTTTAAATTGCGATTTGTGTGGAGGAATTTGTGGAGTGAAATAAATTCATTGTTTATGTATATATAAGAGGGTTTTGTGAGGATGAAAGACAGCTGAGAGAATTAATGAGTACATTGAGAGTGAGAGATGGTTTCAAGGGTTGAGAGCTAAGAGGCTGCCCAATGTAATATTTGGTCAAAGAGTTTTTATGTTTTTATATCAATATTTCATTTGAATGGCTCTCCTTCCTTGATGTGTATTTTTTAGCTGAATATTTCTATGGTTTTAATGAATAATTATTGAGAGTTTTCATGTTGAGTGAAGGACTATGTGTTTTATATGCTCAGATCTATTTTATAGCAGAATCCATGCATCATTAATGATGGTAAAACAAATATTTTACAACATCAAGAAATTATGTTTTCAGGCACCAATCAAAAGAATTCTTCTTTTCCCAACTACAAGCTTTTGGTCCAAAATGAGTTAACCAAAACTGCGAAGAATCCACATTTTGCATAATAAATCCTCTCACATAAAAATGCATGTCTATTTTTACATCAACCAGAATTAGCACACCTCCGCATTTGCAACACTTTCATAACATTATAAAAGATCATATTCTCAAGTATGGAAAGGAAATTTAATCATCCAGATTTTTAAAATACCTCTAGTAAATGAATATTGATTCATTCAATGAGCACTTACCTTGAATCTTATCGTGGTTGAAATGATTCAACCCTTCTCTCATGTATTCTCTTATTAATATATTCAAGACTCTACAGATTTAGTTTTAATGTGTAAGGTGCATTCTCTCCCTAGAAAATAAATCTATTCCCGGCAAACAAATGAATCTCTTAAATTTAAATTTCTTTCTTTGAAAACATGCAAGCTTAATATAACCGAATATCCTTTCAAGATTACATTCCCCCAAAAAAGAAACGTACATGAATTTTTCAAATACTTTACCTCGATCAATCCTAGTGACCTTTTCTTATGCTGGAATGTGTTATCATGGAAATACTGGATTCATACCTTGAATATTCTATTGGAGCTACACCTCTTTCAAAAACCCCACACATGCCTTTTTAAGTGCATTAATACGAGTGGCTTCCAAAAGTTGATGTAGAAAACACAATTTCCACTTCCCAATTTAGTATAGTAAAATGTTCAATTTTGCTAAAACCCAGATTTCCTCTTCAACATGATGGAATTCATTCACTCCACACCACTTGATGTGCAATTACAATTTTCATTTTAAGTAATACATGTAACAATGATGATGAATATTGCAATCTTATGCAAACTTCATTTCACAAGATTCGATGGTTCCTTAAAGGACCAAATAATTGAAAGGTACATTTAGAGTCCATTGAAAAATTTAATGCATTCTTTTGTGGTTGAACCCACGGTTGACACAACCCAACACTGAAATCAACATCGCCATATCAAAAAAATGTGACAAAGCCCACGGTTCATGTCAATCCACTGCTTTAAACAAATGCAAACGCTGCATTGTTTTTGAAGCTGTTGTAAATATAAATCATCACATTGATTTAAGGCCCAGGCTTATCCTTCATACAACACGTAATTGATCAATTACTCAAACTTAGTATGCAATTCCAATAAAACATTGCATTACATATGAAATATCTACTTACCATGTTCATTGAGTCCGCAAAGGACTTATAATTACATAACACAATTAGTATCGCATTTAAAACCACAACCCATTTATTTAAGCCTGAAGTTTCATATCATCCCAACTCAAGCCAACTGTTAAATTTGTCACAACCGATACCATCAAAATTGAACGTTATTGGCAAAGAAATCATAAAAAATTTGCGTTATGGCTCTATGCGCTGGTGTGACACATTTCAATCAACCACATGTTTCAACGTTGTGCACGATACAAACAATGTCACAAAACTGTTGTTTAAATTTCAACCTCACCCACTATATACCATCACATCTCTGCGGCGTCCCTCGGCTACTCTCACAATGCGTCGAGCCACACTGTTGCAGTGTCCCTCGCTGCTTCGAGTGACATTTCTGCAGCGTCCCATGTCTTCTTCACGTTGCTTCGGACCTCACACCTTTGCAGCGTTCTGTTGTGTGCTGCTTGGGAAGCCACACCACGCTTTACTTCGTGCTCATATCCCAGCTCCACGCTTTCCTGCATACGCATACCATATCTCTATTCTTTACTGCATATTTAATTACATTCATACCACAGCTCCGCCTGCGAGCTTGTGGTTTCCAATTCAATTGTGGCTTTGTCCAGCTATGGGAAGGAGTTCAACTTAGCTAGAGATGAAAGAATTTAAATTCAATCCCAAAAATTTATTTTCCTCCCTAGACCTCATTGATGTAATGATATGAAACTTAAAATATTCTCAATCATCAAAAAAAAAAACCTCAGTATGGTTGTCATCTCCTCCAATAAAAATCTGAAATATTGAGGAATGATAAAGCGCCAATATTAATCTAGAATATTGTGGAACTCGAGAGCACCGAGGTTCTTCCTTAGTGGTTATCGCTGGAATAAAATAACACAACTACAATGCCACATATAAACATGTTCGACACATACATTGTCTAGTTGTTTTTTTTACCATTGAATAGACACAATAAAAACAAACTAACTTGTGCCAGTAACCAATTTTGATAAACCGACATTACACTTCAATTTCCAATTACAATAAATTCCATTTATTAAACTACATTGGAGACCATGGTAATATTAAGTAGGTTTGCCAATATGAGAGAATATTTAATGAAAAACTAGACTGAGAGGGCACTCACTGTAACCTCATGCACCTAATCAATTTTTCAATGGTAGTCGGGCTTGGCAGTTTCAAGTTCAAACGATTTCACTCAAAACAATAGTTGGGCAACCCTCACTGAGTGTATTAAAAACATGCCTCCTAAGAAACATTAATGATTCTGATTATTCAACACTATTTCGACACATGCATAGGCCACAAAATCCACATAGTGAATAAACAATGGAAGTCGACCAAGAAAGGAGGAGCGCTAACAAATTCCACAAAACTAGTGGCTTATTTAATCAACAGAATAGGATTATTGAAAATAAACTCCACTCTCAAGTTGCAATAAATTCTCATATGTGCTCACTCAGACATAAAATCTACATCAAATCTCTATCAGTTGCTTCTTCTGGATTTGTTTTCAAGGGCAATGGTGGCAACACACTGATCATTTCACCAAAATTCATAGTCGAAAAATTATTTCACTGGTTCCCATTCATTCACTGACCCAATTCATCCATGTCGCCTATGAGTCCACATCCTTTCACACTTATAAAAATATGCTCTAGAAGGCCAAATTCATGGCTCAATGATGGGAGACTGCTCAACTTAATTAATAGTGTAGATTAACCACCCATTGTGCTCTCAATAAATAAAGCATATTACCTGCTATGATACCACTATAAGACATAAAATATTGGAAAAAAACTCAAAATTATATTAATGCATGCCTCACAAATGATGTAAAATAATTCACATATAAATACATCAAGAAATCGTTGAATCTGTTCTTGAGTTCTCTTGAAATTTAATAACCAATTACCATATCACAAACTAACCCAAGGATTAGTTGTCAAACAATTAATAAAAATATGTATATATAAAGGTTATAGATCTATGATGAGCTGACTCAATAAATTATTACATTACAGGTCGAACCTAATGGAGAGTTCTTGGTAGAAACTCGGTGCATTCTCGAGCAGAGAGGAACAATATTACGAAGAAGATCCATCACCCAGGTTAAGGTGCAGTGGAAGCACTTTGGCTCTGAGGATCTCGCCTAGGAATATGATTAATATATGTTCCAAGCCTATCCTGATTTGTTTAAGAAAAATTAAAACACTGAGGATGGTGTTATGATTTGGGGGGGAAGATGTAATACCATACTGTTACAATGAACTTATAAATAAAGTATGGAAAATTTGTTATGATTGAACACTGGAACCTTAATGCTAAGCAAGGCCTAACATAATTTCTAAATATAACACCTTGGTATAGTGCATGTTTTCATTTACTATGTTATAGTAGCTCGGTAAAGCTACTTAATGCAGGGATAGTATACGATCAGTTAAATTATTTCATTTCTTAGTCATTAATTTAATTCCTTCAAAAATATGTAATTATCATATGTGTCAACCAACAAATTTGATTTTACGAGTGAGGCCCAAGCAAACAAAAAAAAATCTTAGAAATTTGCAAGAAAGAAATAAAGCGATTGTGAGGGCTTGAAAACTCTGTAGATTAAATAACAGGACTATAAACCCAACCTTATACAATATAGATCATATAAATAAGATAAGAATCATAGATATTAAATAACATGACTATACACCCAGCCTTAAATAATGAAGGTGAAATTTGTTTGCAAGAATTAATCTTACAATCATGCCTAATGAAATGAAATAATAAAAGTAGCCTATGACAATAAGATAAAGTTGTAAATGACCTTAAGACAAAATAGAGAAAGCAATTTTGAGGGCATGGAAATTCTAATGAAATGAAACTATAAAAGAAACCTATGAAAGTAAGATAAAGTTGTAAAGAACCTTAAGACAGAACAGAGAAATAAATTGGGAGGGCATGAAAACTCTGTAGATTAAATAATAGGAATATACATCAAGCCTTATACAATATAGAGCATATAAATAAGATAAGAATCACAGAGATTAAATAACATGACTATACACCCAATCTTAAATAAAAAAGATGAAAATTGTTTGCAAGAATTAATCTTACAATCATGCATAATGAAATGAAACAATAAATGCAACCTATAAAAGTAAGATAAAGTTGTAAAGGACCTTAAGAAAAAACATAGAAAGCAATTGTGAGGGCATGAAAACTATAATGAAATGAAACAATAAAAGCAACCTATGAAAGTAAGATAAATTTTTAAAGAACCTTAAGATAGAACAAAGAAATAAATTGTGAGGGCATGAAAACTCTGTATATTAAATAACACGAATATACACCCAACGTTATAGAATATAGAGCATATAAATAAGATAAGAATCACAAAGATTAAACAATAGGACTATACACCTAGCCTTAAATAACATAGATGAAATTTGTTTATACAAGCTATAAAGGGGCAGGAAAATGAAGAGAAACAACAGTAGTGGCTTTCTCTTGCATATAAAATGTGAATAATTGGTTGTTATGCACAAACCGAGTTGGGCCATGGTTATAATATCTAAGAGATAGCTGCAATGTTTGACCCAAATACTGATGATTTTTTTTCAATAGCCAAACTCTGACTTCAACCAAGTGATGGCCAAGAGGCTTAGGAAAGTGTCAACACATGCAATCATATATTCTCGCCTCATAACTTATGGTCAAGAATATAGAATGCATGGTTTTATTTTTCAGATACACAGTCTGGAAGATCACAATCCACTTCGAGGAGTTAGAGTTCTTGATATTGGTTTGGAAATGGTACATATAATACTATGGATAATGGGATGCTAAGATTCGATCATGTTCAGATACCACACAAGAAAATTCTAATGCGACTTTCCAAAATTATGAGAGAAGGAAAATATCTTCATTCTCATTGGTCGCACTAAGATATTCAAAATTCAATGTTATTGTCATGCCAAGATATTCAAAATCCGATGTAAAAATTAAAAGGGAAGCATTACAATAAAAATACAACCTTAGAAGGCTTTAAACTGATTAATATGGATGTTATAAATACTGTGTAACATATTTTCCTCAAAATTGAATCATTACATGGTTTTGTAAATCAGACCCACACACAAAAATTTGCAAGAAAACTGACTTATATTTATACCCTCTACAAAGTATAAAATTATAAAATCATTATAGGTAATGATTGTAACAACTCTTACCATATCCCTAATACTCTATATCTAACAATTATACCTCTATAGGTGGTAGTGGCGACTTCTATTCATACCCCTATCTTACAAGCTAATACTAGAGGAGCATAATTTTAAATTTGAATCCTTAAATAACAAAGATGAAATTTGTTTACACAATATTAAATAACAGAGAAATTTGTTTGCAAGAGATTACGTAATAGAGATGAATTTGTTTGTAGGAATTTTCACATAGAAATACACAACACACATCGAGGAGGCAGACGTGGAGACAACACACGACGAGGAAACAAAGCAAACCCTGCACAAAAACTACAAACAGAACAAACTGAAAATTAGATTTAGACAACAAAAAAACCATAAACAAAAAGAATAACAAATTTATGTAACCTCTAACTTAAATTTTCTTGCTCCCGTGTTGGCCCCTGCAATATCGCAACACACCTAAACTGGTCGAAAATAGCGTAACACACCGAGCTCTCCAAAAGGTGAAAAACTGATTGAAAATTTGTTGCGGTCTGGAGGCCAGTATATTTTTAACAAAATGTTTGGCCAAATTCCAATAAATAGTTCAGTCAAAATAATAGTCTGGACGAACTAATAGTTTGGTCGAACTTTTGTTTCTGGTTTTCCTATCTCTGCCCAAAAATATGTTACACACATTGTCAATGTTAACGGAAAAAACTTTTCAGCCGAATTAATTTCAAAACTTCGGTCGAACATTTTAAAATTTCAGCCAAATTTTTTGGAAAATGAAATTTTCGAACGCATTTCTCATGAAAGTGTAACCTAGCTTCGCATTTTTACACTTTAATATCACACCCACACACACACACATATACAAACTTTATATAGATTTTAAATTACGCATTTTTAATAATCCAAATTCCAAACTACATTGGGAGAGCATATATATTTCTTGATTAAAAAAGGTTTGCAGAGTGCATATTTAAATACATTGCAAAACCCATTAATATAGCCAAAGGATTGTGCATGCCAAAACATATGTAGGATGGGTAGAGGGCGAGTCGAACACATGACCTCCCTCTCCTATTTCAACGACCTTACCACAGGCCAAGACATGTCCATTCAAAAATCTACGTTCCCAACTTTGATTTGGATGCATATGTGGATCCGATGGCAGAATGGAGGGGGCCAGCCCTCCTCCCATATGACCTTTCCACATGACCTCGACACCAAGTGCCCAAAAAAAACACGATTACTGATTACTGCGCAGTTAATCCACTATTAATCCACCATTAAACATTAATTAACTCTCATTTAGGTTGGCGGCATATTTGGAGGCGCCACCATTTTCGGCGAATTTTCTAATTTGGTGGAGCTATCTGGAGTCTTCTCCAGATTTGGGGGAGGAATCTAAGGAAATTTTTTTTTGACCATATCTTGAGAAATTTTCAACCAATTTTGGCTCAGGAAGAGTCATTATTAGCAAATTCACATGCTATGAATCCATTGGTATATGTTGTAGAGGTAGGGGAGCAATTATACATGTGTCTTTGTCATTTTTAAGAAAACGGAAGCTGAGGGCCACCAGGAGGGAAGGTCATGCCTAGATCAGCTGAAGACCAATATTGGCTCAAGAAGAGTCATTATTAGATGATTTTGATGCTCCCAGCATAGTGGTATATTTTTCAGAGGTGTTGGATCACTTCTGAAAGTGTTTTTGTCACTTTGGAGATTAAACAAGCCTAGGGCCACCAGGATGGGAGGTAAAGCCTAAATCAGCTGGAAACCAATTGCAGAGATTTAATAGTCATTTTTGAGGTTTTTTTGGTTTTACGAAGCCAATGGAGTAGGTTTAAAATCCATTGAAGCACTGCAGGTGCATGTAATCAGACATTTGACTCTTAATCCCAAGAGAGCCTAGCTAGTTGAAGCAGGTCCATGTAGGTGTAGCCTAGGAGGGGTGAACTCTATTATCAACGATTGTATTATGTGTATGTCGTGTGTTATTTTTCTTCATTTCATCTTCTATACATGAGTTTTTAACAACTAATTAACTCATAATTTTATCATCAAAGACACATAAAAATTGACACATAAACCCCTTCCCAATTGGTTAATTTGAGACAATTCTAAACACACATTTTTAATATTGATGGGGGATTTAGCACAGAAGAACTAGTTTTCCCATATTTTAGATCATCAAGGTTTGGGATAAACTAAGTTATTACCATTATAGAATATGTAAGATAATAAAAAATGAAAAAACAAGGACTATGTTAATCAACTCCAAAAATATTATTTACTAATTTTTTGTACAACAATAAGAAGTTAGATGAAGTTCATTTACTTAAATATTTTACAATAAAAATTAAATTAAATATAATCATAGCATTAAAAAAGGATTATTTGGGGATGCAAAACCTATTTTTTCTTGAAAAAATATTTAATCAATGAACTTGTGCTATGCGAAAAAAAAAGAAACTTGAGGAAGTCCACTAACTTTTGTTATCTTGTATGGATTTGGAGCTTGAGTGTCAATTTCTCTTAAAAGTCATGGAGGAAGATTGAATAATTCTATATTTATTTACAGCTTATAATCTTAAAATTAGGAGAAATATGTCGTATGTTATCCTGCTTGCAAATGTTGGTTTATTCCCGATTGCGAATATAGCTTTCACTAGGTATCTAATCTATAAGCACAAGACAAGAAAGATGAAAGACACGAAAACTAAGTAATATTTTAACGATATGTATCTATATAAAAGTGTAAAAGCCTCGGTGAAACTTATCAACTGAAAAATAGTAATCATAAAATATTTGGTAAATTTTTTATAAAAAATATTCATGTTGTAAGGATTTTATATACTTTCTTGAAAATTTTGGTGAAAGTATAAAATGTTTCATACTACTTGTATAAAAATATTCAACTTGCAAATATTTTGTGTAATTTCTTTAAAAGTTTGGTGTTTCATAATAAAATGATTCTATCCTATAGAATTTGTGCAAAAAGTTTATGAAAAAATGATAAATGATTAACCTTTTTGGAAAAACATCATTGAAATTTAGCTCCTAAAGTTTTCTCAATGTAATATGGCTTCTAATTCAAGTAAAATATACTCACAACTTAAGGCGAGTTACATAAATATTCTATGGATTCACTAAACCATTTCTTAATAGAGGAATATGTAAAAAAATACTTAGTCTTAAACATTTGTGCTTATATAAAAATTAGACCTCAAATTTAATATAATTGCAATATCTTCTAAATTCATCTAAATTATGGCTATTTAGGAAATATTTTGTCCAATGGTTTCAATGGTTTCAACTCGGGAATATAATTTCAAAATAAATTAATTAATTCATTTTCATTTTTTTTAAATATAGTCTTAGAAAAAAAAAACATCATATTCTTATTCTTAGTCATTCTTATTCTTTGTCATTGGAGAATGTCAATACCATAGTGTTTAATATATTGTTATTTGTCATTGGAGAATGTCAATACGATAGTATTTAATATATTTTTTACCATCAATTAATTGTCTAAGTTCATCAAAATTATGGATATTTAGAAAATATTTTATCCAGTGATTTTCACTTGGAAATACAATTTCAAAACAAACTAATTAATTCATTTTAATTTTTTTAAATATAGTTTTAGCAAAATAAAAAACATCATATTCCCATTCTTAGTCATTGGAGAGTGTCAAGACTATAGTTTTCAATCTATTGTTGACCATCAATTAATTAGTATTTCATTTTGGATAAAAACTATAATATTCATTCTTGGTTGATGATCAATTAATCATTTTTTTAATTGAATTTTTTTTATGTTATTCAATTTTATAACTATAAAAAATGGAATAATTTGTTTTTTATAATATTAAATTAAATTTATAAAATATATTATTGATAAACATAAAGGATTTCAAAGTCTTGCACAATGTGATTTCTATAATTAAGTTGAGGACTTTTCAACTATGAGATTTATCTTTGTGACACTGTTCAAATTCTGATTTCTATAATTAAGCCGAAAACTTTTCTACTATGAAATTTATCTTTGTGACACTGTTCAGATTCGTCGTTCCTGACAGAATCTGAATAATGTCATAATTAATACAGTGACATTTTCGTGCAACCACAAATTCCTTTGTGCTACCCCACCACTCCCACATTGAATTAGATAATCCACTAGAAATTTGACGGACCCACTAAGCCACCAATCAAACTCATCCGGCCTTATAGTGCATTACAGAGTGTTAGCCTTACAATATAGATAACCTTAGTTAGTTCCAGTGTGCCTCCAAGTGAAACTATTCTGCTTGCTTTTAGGCGAGACAAGAAAACCCGTGATCTAGAACCCGAGGGCTGGAAGAATCACCCCGGGCTGGGACAAGAAAAGAGGCAGGATGGCTCTATACAGTGCATGAATTATGCTCTAGACCGTGCCCATTGTCCGTCCCATTAGTTATTCAGGAGTCGATGCCAGGAATGGAGAAAAGTTTCTCCCAAGAGTAGTCTATGCTGCTTGTCAATGTTGCTTGTTGATGCACTCGATTCAGGTGGCGATGCCAATATTGGATCAGGTGTCCATGCATTCTCTGTACTCACCAGTGATGCATTATTTTTCGGTACGTGTTTGTAGGTCATGCCAAGTTTCAATGTCGGTACTCCAGTTGATCCTAGAGTTGATGCATTTGGGCGAGGGATTATCTGATCAGTTTGCGAACTGATGTAGGTGCTTGTAATTTCCTTGATGTTTCCTATTATGCTTTCCTTCTGTTAGCCAATTTCTTCTTTTCTATATGCTAAACCCCCCCATTCAATATCATTGGAACATAAAACTGGATTATATTATCTAGAAACTATAGACTTTTAGAGCAGTTCTCTCCATGATAACTTAGATTTCGCCAACCATTTAGGCCCTCAAAAGTCTGTTCCTTCTCAAACCAATACTCATAGATCACGTAGCTGCAGGTGATGAGTAGCTCAAGGGCCAACAGATGCATTGATACGGAACCAATAATTTGTGTAAGGTGGTCACCCATGCGATGAGTGATTTATTTGGTTGATTTAATTGAAGAACACATATAACCGAATGTGTGGTGGAACACATCTTCAGAGAAGGGTTGTCCATGGATGGACTACACATAGCCTTCGACAAAACTTACTACTATGGAAAAGTTACTTCTACATCACTTACCTTTATGGAACAATGGTTCCTTGAGTGCATGCAATTATTATGTGTTACATAAGTTGATTCACAATCTAAAGATCATATGCAACAGAAAGTGAGTGGCTGCTATATGAACTGTTGAAAATATTAAAGTCACCTGCAAACCCCGTGTAGGTAGAAACAGAGTACAACAGGGGCAGGTTAGGTTAAGTGCACACCACTATGCATTTAACAAAGGCATGGAGAAATGTAAGGATGAATTTATGTTTTAAGGGCACAGTCACTTTTGCAGAGGAGCATTGAAGAAATCGTTGTTCAACCACACAACAACAGATTTTATTAAAGAAAAGTCTTATCGGGCGTAAAAGCCCTCACCAACCAAACAAAAAGAGCTTTTGTTCAACACGCCAAGTCTTTTAAGTTTTTGAATGGGCCACATCATGGTGGTCCCCATCACTCATTTAAATATCACCCATCGTAAATGTTTTTTTTTTTGTGTCTTGTTGATGTGAAGTTCCGATGTGATGCGATGTTTCGATATCGTACATCGCACATCGCAACAGACAATGTTATTCCCCTCCGCAAATGTTTATCGCCGATGTGATATTGAGACGCAATGTGGTCCCTACCACCATCGCACAACACAACATCACAAGTTCCTTCGCTCATCCGGTCCGTCGTTCCGCCGATCCGCCAATGCAATCTAGTCCCCACCATTCATCGCTCATCACAAGTCTTCCAAGCCGTCCGCAGCACCGCTCGTCTACCAATCACCGATGCGATGTGGTCCCACTGCCAACTTAGCCAACAGTCGACCAATTGCGCTGTTTTGCGCATCTTTGGACCATGACATCACAATCACCTTTTGGTATGTGAAGATTTTATGAAGTCAGGTTTATGTTTTTTTTAGTTCTGCGGGCCCCAGCAATTAGCCAATCACAAAGCGTTCACACTGGTTTTGGGTCTGCTAATATAGGGCTCATTTGTTACGCAAAAATGATTGAAATCTAGTTTGTTTGAAGATTGAATTTCGGGTTAAAATTTTATGGAATTTTTGTTAAATGTAATGTTACGGGGGCAGTATAAAGGTTTAAAAAGAATCAGAGGGAGTGCCTCCGCAGTTGACCAGGCAATCACACATTGACCAGAGACCAACGACTATCATTCACTACGGCAACACAACATAGTTTTTTTGAACCCATGGAGGAGTGCCTCCACAAGGACCCATAGAGGGGTGTCACCAATACAATTTTATATAGTTTTATTTTAATTTTGTTTTTTTTATCATGCCATATAAAAGAAAAATCCCGTAGGCTTAATTTAACAGAAGAAGACTGTGTATGTAGAGTGTTAGACAACAGAGTATTGTTGTGTAGTGTGTGTAATGCCTGAAGGCAGAAAGAGAGACAGAGAGCAAAGATTTTAATGATGTGTCTGTAGCAGCTAATAAATTGTAAAACCAGAACTTATTTCTGAAGAAATAATCTCCATTTTGTAATATTTTTTGTTTTTTTAATGAAATAGAAAATTTTTGTGTCATCTCTATCGAGTAAGGTAGAATTTTTTGCATTTCTCTGTGTTAAAGGAGGATAATTTCTATTCTCGCTTTGTGTTCGGAATATTCAGAAATTCCAACATGGTATCAGAGCTAATCCAGGCTCTTTGAAGGTTTCAAAGAAGTTGAAGGAAGGATTTTTTGCAACAGTTCTCCAACAGAGTGAAGGCTCAGCAAAAGTCCAGGTATTTCTTAAAAAAAAACAGAGTTTTATTTTGTTTAAAAGAGTGCAATCCTCAGAGACAGAGTTAGTCTTTTAAAGAAGGAAATAGAGTTTGTTTAAAGAAAAACATAGTCCATTTTTATTTCAAAGTTTAGCTTGTAAGCCATGGCTGGACCAAGCACCAGCATGAGTATTGGAAATACTCAGCTCCCACAATTTAATGGGAAGAAATATGATTATTGGGCCATTACCATGAGCACCCTATTTGCCTCTCAGGATCTATGGGAGTTTTTTGAGGATGGTTTTGATGAACCAGTTGATGAGCAAGCCTTTAATGCCTTAACACAGGCAGAGAAGGATTTATTAAGGAGCAATAGGAAGCAGGACTCTAAATTCCTCTTCTATCTCTATCAAGCAGTACATGAGAGTGTGTTTTCAAGGATAGCAACAGCTAAGATATCCAAGGATGCATGGGATACTCTTAAGACAACCTATCAAGGTATGGAGAAAGTGAAGACAACAAAACTACAACTACTGAGGAGGGATTTTGAAACTCTCTGTATGAAAGAGTCCGATAACATAGACTCATTCTTCACACATGTGATTGAAATGGTCACCCATATAAGATCTCATGGAGAGATACTTGAAGAAATAAGGATAGTGGAGAAACTATTTAGGAGCATACCCTTAAGGTTTGATATTATTGTAACCACCATTGAAGAGACAAAGGATCTCTCAAAGTTCACAGTTGATGAACTTCATGCATCACTGATGAATCATGAAAAAATATTGGGAAGATCAGTAAATCGATCTTTGGAGCATGCCTTCAAGACCCAGATGCCTTTTTGAAGAGGAAGAGGTCAAGGCAGAGGAAGAGGAAGAGGAAGAGGCAGAAGCCAAAACAGAGGAGGAAGAAGCAGCCCTTCACATACTCATAGAAGGAGCAGCAATCAGAATCAAAGCCAAGGCCAAAGCAGCAGCCAACAAGGTGGAAAACAACATGCTCATGGACAAAGGTATGACAAATCCAATGTCCAGTGTCATTATTGAAAAAAATATGGGCATTATGCCAATGAGTGTAGAAAAAGCAATATGACATGAATAATAGGAAGAATGCAAATATAACAAGAGAAGAAAAGAACCCAAAGAATGTGCTATTAATATGTAATGTAGCACAAGATAGGTAGGATGATTTATGGTTCTTAGATTCAAACTGCAGTAATCACATGACTGGGAACATAGAAATCTTCTCCAATATTGATGAAGATGCTAAATCTGAAGTAACAACTGGAACTGATACTAAGATTTTTGTCAAGGGAAAAGGAAGAGTAAATATCCATGCAGGAAATGGAGAGCAGACATTTGTGCCAGATGTATACTATGTTCCTCGCTTGAAATGTAATCTTTTGAGCGTTAGGAATATCATTAACAAAGGTTACAATGTGTTCTTCAAAAATGATGTGTTCACAATAATGAACATACCTCCAAGCAAGAAGGTTATTACAGAAGTGAAAATTACCAACAATAGAATGTTTCCACTCAAGCTTTATACATACTTGAAGGGAAAGAGAAAGAATGTAGTCGTTGTGACTCAAGAGGTCTTTCAAAAGGAAGTGAAAGATGAGAATTGGTTATGGCACTTGAGATTATGACATCTCAATTTTGGAGGTCTGAATTTGTTGCACAAAAAAGGAATGGTAAGAGGACAACCATTGATTGAGAAACCGGACAGCCTATGTGAAGGCTGCATCTTGGGAAAACAACACAGAGAAAACTTTCCATCAGGAAAGAGCATAAGGGCAAAGGCACCCTTAGAAACTATACATTCAGATTTGTGTGGGCCAATGAAAACATCATCAATATGAGGCAGAAATTATATGTTGACCTTCATTGATTATTTCAAAAGAAAAGTATGGTTTTATTTCTTAAAATATAAAAGTGAAGTGTTTGAAAAACATTTCCACTTTAAAGATCTTGTAGAGAAACAAAGTGGGCAGCATATCAAAGTCCTTAGGACTAACAGAGGAGGTGATTACATCTCAAAATAATTCCTGCATTTTTGCAGAGAAAATGGCATACACAAACAATTTATAACAAGGTGCACACCGCTGAAAAATGGTGTTGCTGAAAGAAAAAATCGAAGCATCATGGATATGGTGAGAAGTATGCTAAAGGAAAAACATTTGCCAAATGAGTATTGGGTAGAAGCTACAAATTGTGTGGTATATATTTTGAATAGATGCTCAACAAAATCAGTGATGAACAGAGTTCCAGAAGAAGCGTGGAGTGGCAGAAAACAAGGAGTCACCCACATGAGAATTTTTGGGTGTGTGGCTTATGCACACATTCCAGATCAGCTGAGAAAGAAGTTGGACAGTAAGGAGGAGAAGTGAATATTCCTTGGATACTATGAAGAATCCAAGGGATATATATTGTATAACCCATCCACAAAGAAATTTGTTATAAGAAGAGATGTGCAATTCATAGAAGAAGAAGCATGGGATGGAAGCATTGACAAAATACTCAATGTCAAAAGTTGTTTGTCTCATGATGAAGATGAGGAAGATGTGGCTGAAAAGAATACCTCATCGGTACCACCACCTCCACCAACACAAGGATAGAAAGGGACACCACAAGCTGGAGTAAGAACACCCTTGAGAAGAAGTGAAAGTAGTGCTTCTCCAAGCACACCACATGGAGCTGATTTAAGTGGTTCTTCAAGCACATGTACACCAAATGAAAGAGGAACAAGATTTAGAAATCTGAATGATATTTATGAGCAAGAGACAGCGAATGAAGGTATACATTATTTATTTTCATTGTATTGTCATTTTGATGATCCTATTCATTTTGAAGATGCAGTGAAAGATAACAAATGGATAGAAGCTATGGATGAAGAAATGAAAGCAATAAAAAAAAAATACATGGGAATTGGTTGATCTCCCAAATTTCAAGGAACTCATTGGAGTAAAGTGGGTCTACAAGACCAAAATCAATGTTGAAGGTAATATTGAAAGGCACAAGGCCATATTTGTTGTCAAAGGTTATAAGCAGCAACATGGAAGAGTTTATGAAGAAACATTTGCACCAATTGCAAGAATCGAAATAGTGAGAGAAGTGTTGTCCATAGAAGCACAAAAAAAATGGAAGATTTACCAAATGGATGTAAAATCAGCATTCCTAAATGGAATTTGAATGGAAGAGGTTTATGTTGAACAACCTCTTGGCTATGAGAAAAAGGGCCAAGAGCACAAAGTTTGCAGATTGAAGAAAGCTCTCTATGGGATAAAACAAGCACCAAGAGCATGGTACAGTAGGATAGATTCCTATCTACTGGAGAATGGGTTTGAAAAATGTGAAGGATAACCCACACTATACATCAAGGAGAAAGATGGTAAGATGCTCATTGTTTTTTTGTATGTTGATGATGTGATATTCACAGGTAATGATGATTACCTCATTGAGAATTTTAAAACAATCATGAAGGATGAATTTTAAATGACTAATATGGGATTGCTGAGATACTTCTTAGAAATAGAAGTAGAGAAAAATGAAAATAAAATTTTTATCTGTCAAGAAAAGTATGTTAATGAAGTTTTGGAAAGATTTAATATGCAGGATTGCAAAGCAGCAATTAATCCCACAGTAATGGGATTGAAACTCAGCAAAGATGACAACAGCAAGGATTTTTATCCTAGTTTGTACAAAAGCATAGTTGGCAGCCTCATGTATTTGACTGCAACTAGGCCTGATATTATGCATGTTGTTAGTTTTATTTCCAGATTTATTGAAAGGCCAAAATAAGCACATTGGCAAGAAGCAAAAAGAATTCTGAGGTATGTGAAAGGAATTAAAAGGTATGGAATTCTATATACCACTTCAGAAAGTTATGAATTGATTGGATATACTGATAGTGACTGGGATGGAAGTATAGATGACTGTAAAAGCACATCTGGTTATGTTTTTCATATGGGTTCAAGAACTATTTCATGGGCTTATAAGAAACATCCAATTGTGGCATTGTCTACAGCAAAAGCAGAGTATGTGGCAGCTATAGCAACAACATGTCAAGAAGTTTCGATGAGAAGAATGTTGAGTTTATGTCAAAAATAGGTAAAAGGGACAGTGATTTATTGTGACAATATCTCAGCCATAGCATTGTCAAAGAATTTTTTGTTTCACAAAAGAACGAAACACATACATGCCAAGTTTCACTACATTAGGGAATTGGTGAACAATGGAGAAATTGTTTTACAGCACTGTAGAACAGAGGAGCAGTTTTCAGACATTCTAACAAAGCCGTTGGGGAAAAAGAGTTTTGAATATTTAAGAAAATGCTTGGGTATGAAAAATAACCCAACAACTAACTTTAAGGGGGAGTGCTGAAAATATTAAAGTCACCTGCAAACCCCGTGTAGGTAGAAACACAATACAACAGGGGCAAATTAGGTTGAGTGTGCAGCAATGTGCATTTAACAGAGGCATGGAGAATTGTAAGGATGGATTTATGTTTCATGGGCGTAGCCGCTTTTGCAAAGGAGAATTGAATAATTCATGGTTCAACCATGCAACAAAAGAGCTTATTAAAGAAAAGTCTTATCGGGCATAAAAGCCCTCACCAACCAAACAAAAAGTGTTTTTCTTCAACACACCAAGTCTTTTAAGTTTTTGAATGGGCCACGTCATGGTGGTCCCCATGACTAATTTCAATATCTCCCATCGCAAATGTTTTTTTTGTGTCTTTTTGATGTGAAGTTCCTTTGCGATGCGATGTTGCGATATCGAACAACGCACATCGCAACGGACAATGTTATGCCCCTCCACAAATGTTTATTGCCGATGCAATATTGCGATGCGATGTGGTCCCTACCACCATCTCACATCACTACCTCGCAAGTTCCTCCGCTCATCCGTTTCGTCGTTCCGCCGATGCGCCAATGCGATGTGGTCCCCACCATTCATCGCTCATCGCAAGTCTTCCAAGTCATCCATAGCACTGCTCGTCCACCAATCGCCGAGGTGATGAGGTCCCACTACCAACTCAGCTAACAGTCGACCAATCACGCTGTTTCGTGTAGCTTTGGGCCATGACATCACAATCAAATTTTGGTACGGAAAGATTTTATGAAGTCAGGTTTATGTTTTGTTTGAGTTCTGCGGGCCCCAGCAATTAGCCAATCACAAAGCATTTGCGCTATTTTTGGGTCTGCTGACATAGGGCTCATTTGTTATGTGAAAAAGATTGAAATCCAATTTTCTTGAAGATTGAAGTCCGTGTTAAAAGTGTATTGAATTTTGGTTAAATTTAATGTTACGAGGGCAGTTTAAAGGTTTAAAAAGAACTGGAGGGAGTGCCTTCACAGTTGAACAGGCAATCACGCATTGACCAGAGATCAACGACTATCATTCACTATGGCAGCACAACATAGTTTTGTTGAACCCATGGAGGAGTGCCTCCGTAGGGGCCCACAGATGGGTGTCGCCAATATTATTTTATATAGTTTTATTTTAATTTTGTTTTTTTTATCATGCCATATAAAAGAAAAAGCCCGTAGGATTAATGTAATAGAAGAAGACCGTGTATGCAGAATGTTAGATAACAAAGTATTGCTATGTAGTGTGTGTAATGCCTGAAGGCAGAAAGAGAGACAGAGAGCAAAGATTGTAATGCTGCGTCTATAGCAGCTAATCCATTGTAAAACCAGAACTTTGTTCTGAATAGAGAATCTCCATTTTGTAATATTTTTTGTTTTGTTAATGAAATAGAAAAATTTTGTGTCATATTTGTCCAGTAAGCAAGAATTTTTTGCATTTCTCTGTGTTAAAGGAGGAGAATTTTATTCTCCTTGTGTGTTCGGAATATTCAGAAATTCCAACATGAACCGTTCACCAAAATCCTTGAACTCAACCTAAGGGAGAGGGGCTATATGTAGGGAATGAATATGTGCAGCAAAGAGGTGCTACGACGTCTATTTCAGTGTTCTATTATGTGCCCGGGATGGGGTGGGGAAATTATGAAAGCAAGGAAACAAACCAGGGGGTTCCATGCACGGAATGAACCCATACAGGGTGGATTTACCACGCGATCGGTTGAAGTAATTTTATCTAAATATTACCTATGTTGCTACAGTGTGATTTTTTTATTTAGATATGCTGCTAGAATATTTTCTTGCTTTATTGATTGCTAGATCGATGACACAAATTTGTACACCAGAGACTACAAGAGCCTGAGCACCAAGCAAGATGCATGTACAACGTGCTATTATAGACGTTGATTTTCACACCTTTGCATAAAACGCCATAGATACTGGTAAGCAGCATAATGTTTTGATAACTCTATTCTTCCCCCCTCACACGACTTCATCAGTTACGTGCTTTCTAATCAAACACATCACGCAACTAAATTTCCATTTTTTTTTTTGTTTCGAATGAATTAAACTAATCACAAAGAAATTTCTATGCAGTTCATGACTGGTGAACCATCTTCATTGTCAATGTTATCAATTACAACTATGTGAATTTTTGACTTTTGTGCTATGTAGCCAAGTGTAAGGTTTGAAATTTATCACACTCTTATCAAATTAATAACTATATTTAAACTTCTTGATTTATTTTTATAAAAAAAACACAAACTAATCATAAAAGAAAAAGGAAGCTATGTGAGACACTATTGTTTTCACCTCACAAATATTGTAGAAAAATATTAGCTTTTTTTAAGGTAAGATAAGTTTTTTATTTTTTGAATTGTGATGATCTAATTTATCTTTAAATTAACTATGATTTTCGAGAACAAAGTTGTATTGTTAAAACAAAAATATCAATTATAAAAAATTAAATGGAAGGTAGTTAAAATTTATTTTTAAATGAACTATGATTTTTACGAATAAAGTTATATTGTTCAAAAAAAAAATATCAATTATAAAAATTTAAATGGAAAGCATCAAAATTTCTTCATCGAACTTGTATGAACCAGTCTTTCTATGTAAATCCATTTGGGTATGTGAATTCTTCATCTTCACATCATCAACTTTTGGAAATTTTTTTGGATATTTGATATTCATTAAATTGAGATTGAATCTGTTCAAAAATAGTTTAAATTTTGGTGAATTTCGATTTTTAAAATGAAATTGTTCTTAATGCGATGACCTAGGTGTTATATCATCTTACATGCATTCATAAACTCTTATGAGGTTACATTGTATAATGATTTTCTCATATTCTATATTTGTATATTATATATGAATGATCTGATTTATAGGAAACAACTATATTTTAAATAAAAAAATTTAATTAGCATAAAAGTTTTATTTTAAATAAAAAATATATTTACTTATCAAATATGTTTATTGCATTATTATATTAATTTCAATATTTTTTTTAAGTTATTTTTTGTTAGGTTTAAAATATTATTTTTCTTTCATATTGTATTGTAAGGCTTATCCTCATGAAAAGTTTCAGATTCATAAATATTGGTTTTCTTTCTTATTATTAAGCTGAAGGCTTTTGTATTGAGGTTTATCCTCATGACAAGTTTCAGATTCGTTATTTCTCACAAAATCTGAACAATGTCGCTCCCATGCCTAATCTAAACAATGTCTCTCCCTTATCGCACTTCCTCCTTTTTTTATATAATATTTATTTCATTTGACTTATCTTTGCATCTTTTAAGAAAAATGCTAATTTTATATAAATTAAACTCCAAATCTTAGTGTGAAACTTTGACTTCATCACGCCAAATACTATTGTTGAAAAAATGCCATGGGATTATAAATATTAAAACACCAACAACAAATTCGTAATGGTGAACTCAAGATTATATTAATTACTTTATAAAGGAGACAAGATTAAAATTACTTTATCACCGACACAAGATTAAACTAGCCTTCCCCAAATTGATTTGGGATCAATAACTATTCTCTCTAAGGCCATTTTTTTTTATCTAAAAAGGTTGTTTTATTTCTAATGATATATTAGTTTGATTTATATTGAAAATTTTAAAGTGAATGCCAAATTGGAAAATGATTTTTTGAAAGTAATTTATAGATTGTAAACTAATATATGAAGCAAGGAAAATTATTATATTAGATTATTCTAATTTGATTCAAGTTAATTAAATGATTGTAAAAATATTAATTAAATAATGGTATTTATATTAATATAACATAGTTCATGTGTAAATAGTTGAATAATTTTTTATTAATTCATTTACTAAAATTGTAATTAGCTGCATTATTTTTTGTTATTTTATTTAATGTGTTTCAAATAAATTTAACTTAACATGAATTGATAATTACTTTTGGTTAAAGGTATATAATTTTATGATTTATATAATTATTTTTGTTTTTCAAGTTGTTTGTGTTTTTAATATTAGGTTTGAGAAATTGAGGTCGGAGATATTTAAGTGGTCGTCAAAATCATCAAAAGGTAGCACTAGACCTATAACACACTAACCCTTATTATAATTAGATTTTTGCCAAAATATAAAAATATATAATTGATTAGATCCAATTAATGAAAAGTAATTAATATAAAATTCAAAAACTTCATTTGTGACAAGTTTCTTCCTCTATCTTTTAAACAAAATTTAATTTTAAAAGAGAAATAAATCCACTATAAGTCTAGATTTAATAAGGAAAATTAAAATTATGTAGTTAACATAAAATAAACGGAACATCATGAACTAATGGATGAAAATCAGTATTTCAACCTTTATATATATATACAATAGATATAGTTTCAATGGAACCTGACCCATTAATTTATGGAAATCAGTATTTCAACTTTTATATATATAAACGATAGATATAGTTCCAATGCATAATGGCTTGAATTTATAAAATTACAATGTGTTGCAAACAATTTTTCTCAATTCAATCTAACTGCTTTTTAACATTTGTTTTTTTAATTAAATATAGGAGAATATCATTAACATTGTGAAAGAGAATCATTTCCATTTCTTTTATATGTGAGGAAATATAATAAATAAATAATGATAATAAATAATCAAATATATTATGGACTTTACCAATCGAAATTTTATTTATAAATTAACTTAAATTATTTATTTATTTAAATTTATTAGATATTAAAAAAAAATATAATATAAAATTTTAAACATATAAATAATTTAAACTTTAATAAAATTAATTATTAATTATGTTGAAAGGGGTTTTTTTTGTTGGCTTGGGGTGAGCAGACATTGTTCACTCCAACCAAAGAAAATCCTTTCTTATCACCCTTCTAGTTACTAAAATTTAGACATGTGGCACCTCCTCCAACCAATGAAAATATTCCATTTGGCCCTCTTATCAATGGTTACCTTGAAAAGTACGTTTAAAAATCTTCAATGCCTGAAAATCTTAAATTCAATTTCTATAGTTTGAAAATCATTTTTTCTGCTCGGTCTTCCCTTACTTTTCGTTTCCCCTCCTCTCATTCAATGACAGCTATGACATGCAAAATTTTATGCCTCTTGTGCCTAAAATCTCTATATTCTTTCTTTCCTTTATTTGTTTCATGTATTAAGTTCTCCTATGATGGTTTATCAACTTCAACCACCCAACCATTTAATGGATACATTGAATGGAAGACCCATGGGTCTCACGTCAAGCAGAATGGCAACACGAGTCTACGCAACCCTCTAATGCCATGGAAAATCCCCAAAAACAAGACATAATTAAGAAGAATGCAAGGCAGAATTAAGAAGGGCGCTTATAAAGAGGATCCAACAAATTTTAAATCAAAACAAAGAGGCTTAAGAGTTAAACCCTGGACTCGATAATGGTCAAACAGTTCTATGCTTTTTATGTATTTTATTTTAGACTTGTATGTGTTTCCTCTTAAACCTTGATCTAGATAAAGGTCAAATAGTTGTATTTTATCTTTACCCTAACATAAAAAGGCTATATTGGTTACATATCATTAACCAGTAACATTAATGTCTGTTGGAGCTCGATGTTGTTCCCTCCTAAATGGTGAAAGTTGAAACAAGGGATGGGATTATATAAACTATATAAAATTTATCTCTTCAGCAGGACCAAGTCGCCATTTCTGCCGAACCTCGCGGAAGTTGTCAATTCTGGAGGATCAACTCCAGTTAGCAGAGCAACTGGCCGTTTTGGCCAGAACTCAGGAAGGTTGTCAATTCGAGAGGTCACCTCCAATTAACAACTACTAATGGGACATGTGACATTTCTGCAAACCTGGAAACTTCAACACAGTGCCATGCTAATAACTGTTGAGAGAGTTCAACGGAGTTCGAGGAGGGAGAATTAAACCACCCATACTCTACATTCATTTCCATTCACCTTATTTGCAGCCCTGTCACTTCGTTCCCCTACTCATATATTCCGCCCACCCTCCCTGCCCTCCTTTTGTTTCAGCACTTGCCGACTTCCAGCTTGCAGCCTCGATGACTTGCCAACTTCCAACTTGAAGGACTTGCGATTTGAAAATAGCCGGTAAGTTTTTGTTACGTGCAATAATCAAGCACGCCTCCTTATTGATCTACTTGTGAAGATAGGAGTTTTAGGAGGCAGAGACTGGCTTAATTGGGTAGAAGATAAATGACTGTGATACTCATTTCAATCTTCATTGTTGCATGTCTTTCTGTCAAGGATTTCACTGGTTCATAAAATCCATCTCCTTTATTTCTTTGTTTTACTAAGCTTGCATTTTTTTTCATTGTTGGGGTTATACCTCATGACATGCCTATACAACACATACCCAACCTCTACCATCCCCAGAGGCAATCCAGGGTGCCCTGCTTTAGCATTCTATACTGCATCAACCACCAACATCCTAATGTTATTCACACATCTCCTATCTATAATCCTATGAAAAAAATCCTCATCACACTCTTTTCTATTTAAACTTTCATAACCATCCTTAATTTTAAGTTATTCCTTCCATGACTGCATATATTTTTCATGTTCATCCTTTCCTTCTACAATAAAGGCTAGTACATCATCTTCCACTTTGTTACAGATGCTAATGGCATGTCTGGAAGAAGTCAAATTGTAACTATTTGTTTCAGGAATTCTCTTCCAATGCAAGAAAAGCTTTGTATTTCTAAAGTTTTGCAGAGAGCCGAGGTGGTAAGGAATTGTGATTTTGGGTAGATATGGATGGATTCCCAATAGATATCCATCTCTTCTCTGGTTTTTGTATAACTTGCAGTGGATATTTGTGGCTCCTACAACATTAGATTTGACTCTGCTCAGACAATCTAAACACATGCTCATGGCAACCATTTTTGAAACAGATTGAAACCTCTTTAAAATTCACTTCCTAGTCCTTGTGCATCCTCGGAGCATTGGACCACCAAGGGACTACCCGCCCTGAATATGTACACTTTCTTCATCTCGAACTAATTCTCATTCTCCTTCTCCAACATGCTGTGGAACTCTCCCACAGACGGCGCGAACACTAGAACATTGAGCTTGTCCCTTCTCTTAGCCTCTATCAACCCCTACATCAAGCCTTAACTTCAACAGAAAGATAACTATGCATTGACCAAATAAATTGCATAAAATAATGAGTTATTGTAGGTAGTTTGATTGGCCAACTTTAGTGTTGGTCGGCTTCATTTTACTTGATGTGTTGGTTTGTCTTGAGTGCTCGTCAGTACCAGTTGAGTGGCCCTGTTGTGAGTGCTAGGCAAGTGTGAGTGTGATGATGCTATAATGTTGTAGCCTGTTGTCAGTGCTAGGCACACATCAATTGAGTGTGATTCTACATTGTTGTAACGTTTTGTTTGGATAAGGTGGTAATACATGGTGACTATTTGCTTCTTCCAGCCCCAGACATGTCCTCCAACATCTTTGATGCAGTTTCCTCCTCCCAAATCATGATTAAGAAGCATTTGTAGACATTTCAAAATTTGAGGCTACTGATTGATAGCTTTTACCTAATTTGAGAAGAAAATTTCTGAGCATATTATACTTTCTAAGAACCAAATTCTATGCAAGAAACTGGTGTTTATTTAGTTTCAATTTTTAAGTAAATAAAAAAATAGAGGACTTGTTACACTAAAGGTGATACTTTCTTAGAAAAACCAATAACTTACCTATTACGTTATTTATTTCTCTATCCATATGTTCTCTTAAAAGTAAAATAGTAAATAGGTAACAAGTACTGTAATGTTTATTTCTAGTGTAAACCATGTACTCAACTTTTGGTTCTTTTCTCATTGTGTAGGTATGCATAGGTGAAAAAAGTGAACAACAATCAAAACTTGCTGCAAGAAAGGTAGGGATATGAACGATTCTTCTGTTTCTTAAATATGCATACAACTAGTTTGTTTCCCTTTCATATTTTGTTTTCATATGTACAAACATATTCTATATGAGAATAATACATAGTTCATTTCTTGTTCACAAGTTATAATGTCCAGGCCTCTATGAATACCTTTCATTTGAGAAGGGGAGAAATATCCAGGAATTTTGTTGCAACCTTCATTCAATCAGTAGAGTTTTTTTACATAAACCTTGACTTAACATATTAAATTACACAAATTTGTTTATAAATCTTCAAAGATGATGCCCATGGCAAAGAGGATTTGACATGTTATTCATGTTTTATTACCAGTTTAAATTCATAGATTTGTTACCCTTTTTTCTTGGGTTTTTTCTTTTCTCCATGTGAAAAAATTCAGCAAAACATTAAAGGCTAACAAGATTGCAAATTGGTATTCTATGTTTTCCAGAGCTTATATGCATGTGCAGAATTGTATGTCATTCTTGGTGCTTTCAAATTTCAATATTTCCTAGAAGATCATGTTCATTCAAATGTCAAATTATCCTCAGTTATCTAGGATATTTGCTACAAAGGGAAAGTTTCTAAACTAGTCATTGTCAAGGAGAAATGGAGTCATTTTTTCTCACTAGAAAATATTCATGAGAGTTCCCATAATTCATAAAAAAGATTGATATCACTTCTCTTATGCATTTTGTTTCATTTTAATGTAATTTTCCTTTAGCTAGAGAAGTTTTGGTAAAGGCCTTTGGTAAAGGCATTTCACATTGAATTAGAAAGTTTCTCTAGATAATGTCTATTCCTTCCTTAGCCCGAGAAGAGTTAAAAAAACATGCTTGCAAAATTAAAGTTATACAACTACAACTAAAATTTCTAAAACGAAGATTTAAAAATATGATTACTTTTGTTTTCGTATGTACAAACATATTCTATATGAGCATAATACATAGTTCATTTATTGTTCACAAGTTATAATGTTTAGGCCTCTATGAATATATTTCATTTGAGAAGGGGAGAAACATCTAGGAATTCTTTTGAAACCTTCATTCAATCAGCAGAATTTTTTTACATAAACCTTGACTTAACAGATTAAGTTACAAAAATTTCTTTATAAATCTTCAAGATGATGCCCATGGCAGAGAGGATTTGACATGTTGTTCATGTTTTCTTACTAATTTAAATTCACATATTTGTTACTTTTTTTTTTATTTTGGTTTTTTTTTTCTCCATGTGAGAACATTCAACAAAAAATTAAATGTTAACAAGATTGCAAATTGGTATTCTATGTTTTCCAAAGCTTATATGCACGTGCAGAGTTGTATGTCATTCTTGGTGCTTTTAGATTTCAATATTTCCTAGAAGAGTATATTCATTCAAATGTCGAATTATCCTCAGTTCTCCAAGATATTTGCTAGAGATGGAAAGCTGCTAAACTATTCATTATGAAGGAGAAATGGAGTCACTTTTTCTCACTGTAAAATATTCATGAGAGTTTCCATAATTCATAACAAAAATTGAGATCACTTTTCTTATGAATTTTTTCATTTTAATGTAATTTTGCTTTAGCTAGAGAACTTTTGGTAAGGGAGTTTCACATTGAATTAGAAAGTTGATCTAGATAATTTCTATGCCTTCCTTAGCCCGACAAGAGTTAAAAAAAACATGCTTTCAATATTAAAGTTATACAACTGGAAGTGGCATTTTTGAAAAGAAGATTTAAAAAAATCTTTAATTTGAAAGTATTGATTTCTTTCCTTTTATACTTACAAAATAACATCCTCTTCTCAGCAATTTAATGCCTATGGCTTCTTTAGCGTGGAAATATTTCAATAGAACCTATTTACAATATTGAAGTTATGCAACTTCTAGTAGTGTTTTTGAAAAATAGATTTAACAATATGAATGCTTTTAGAGTATGGATTTCTTTTTAGTTCAAGATAAAACCCAACAGGAAAAGAAAATTATTTCTCTCTTTTATCAACCCATCACTTTTCCTATCGCCAAGTATATTCAACCAACTTTTCTCTGTGCATTTTTTCCCTTTTCTACCATACATTTCCAAACCCTTCGACATCCTTCTCTTCAAAATTTCAACATGCACATAGTCTGCTCATAAAAAAACACACATATGCAACATTTACTAAAAACACAAACAACCCTTCGCATCACTTCTCTGCTTTCACCTCCACATTTTCTTTGTTGCTTCAGTCAATTTCAGAAACATATCAAACTGGACTACACCACCGTGCTGCCACTTCTTCCTCCTCTTGTTAGTTTGCCTCCATTTTGAATTAGCACATCTCCCATTCTTATTTACTATAGACACCATTCACTTCTCGGAATTAAACCCGTTCAAACTTCAAGATTATCAATTCTGGTTTCTTTCCTTCATCTCTCTTAAATTGGAAATTTATAAATTTTCCTTCCTTTACGTACACATCTTCTTCTTCAGTTTTTTGACATTTATATGTTTATTCGCTTGTAACACCTTGTTTTAACAAGTCGCCTGCATCTCCATGGAGACCTCCTTAACTCGCAATGATATTGCATCATTCCTCGCTAGTGCTACCGATCTGCAACCAACACTCCAGGTCGTCGCACTTAACAGATAAGTTCTGCTCAGAATACGAAGCCTCGCGACTCCATATCACTTTCCAATGGTGCTCACAAACACACCGTTCTTCTCCCTTCTTCGCATACAAGCCTTGCACAAAATGGGGACTTGCAAATAGGCTCCATTGTTCTCCTCAAAAGAAGCTCGTGCATGTATGCGCATCAATCCATGTACGTTGCGTACAAGCCACCTCCCCCCTTCCTCCCCTTTAATGATTCTCCTCTTATTTCCCTTTCTTATTTTATTCTCATTCCTAAAATTTTACTTCCCCTCTTTGATAATAAATTGCTTGTTCTTATAGGTCGCTTTGTCTCCGTGATTTCCAAATACTCAAACGTGTTGCACCATTGGTTGGTGGCCCATCCCCTCTTATTCTCTCCGCTGAGCAGATGCTCCAAGCCACCTCGTCCTCCTTTTCTTCCTCTCCCTTTTCATCACCACCCTCCCTTGACATTCACTCATTGTCCTCCCAAGACTCCACCCCAACATCTACAACTACTCTCCCTTTTAAAGCACTCTCCCCTACCCGAAAATCTTGGTCCATCCAGGGCAGAGTCCTTTCAAAAACACCTTTTTGTGAATATATAAATTCACGTGGCACTGGAAAATCTCTAGGGTTTGACCTTGTTGACTGCGACAGCGATGAAATCCACATCTCTACCTTCAATTAGTTGGTATAATCCCTACATGATCTCATTGAAGTTGGCCACATTTACAATGTTGCAAATGGCACCATAAAGGTCCCCAACCCTTCATATAACCATCTCAGATGCCCATTTTAAATTCTCCTCTTCTCTTCATCAACAATTTCACAACTCTTCATTGATGACCTTACAATACCTTCCCATACCTTTCAATTTGTTCCTATAAGTTCCCTCAAACTTTCACCTCCTAACTAAATCGTTGATGTCATAGGTGTTGTCACCTCCCTCTCTCCTGCCTCTGTTATTCACAAACAAGATGGCTCTAAGACTCCAAAAAAAAATATATCTCTTCGCGATATGTCCGTGAGCATCATCAATGTCACCTTATGGGGCGAACACTGGCATGCTAAAGGTTGCGCACTCTCTGAACTTCACATGGCTCGTGAAATTTCCATACTTGCAATTACGGGGGGAAGGATCGTCGAGTTCAATGGCCAAACTATTGGCACAATCCCTACCACTTCCCTACTTATAAATCCAGATATCGCCGAAACATGGAAACTGAAACAATCGTTTGGCGAAGAAAACATTAAATATTCCTCGCCCTCGCTCAGCCAAAAATACACAAGCATGGACAACAAGTCGCTAAATTCAAAAATAATTTTCGACATTCTCTCAATGCCGCCCGATGAAAAAATCCCATGGATTTCACTTCGTGCTACAGATACCTCGATTGACATGGATTATTTCTACTTCCTCGCATGTCCCCTTACCATTGATGGCATGCAATGCATGAGAAAGTCTTTACAATAAGATGACAACATGTATCGTTGTTCCAAATGTGAAGGCTCCTTCAACGGCTGCAACTACCACTACATCCCCCGACTCCAGTTGCACAACCACGCTGGCCACCTCGAAAATGTGGTCACTTTTGAAGAAGCCACAAATTCCCTTCTGGGCATCTCTGTAAAGGACCTTTTCCTCCTCTCAACCGATCCTGGAAGTGTCCTGGACATATATAGAAAAATCAAAGGATGGAAATTCCTCTTCACACTATCTTTAAAGAGGGACACCTTCAATGATGTTGAATGACTACACCCAACTCGTATGCATGCATAAGAAATTGCTTACGTCGATGCATTGACCCTCCTCCTACAAGTCTTGCAATCCGCTTCTTCCCCCCCAACATAGTTTGTTGTCGGCTTTAGCCGTGCATTTCTGACTCTCACCCTTTTTCCCCCCTCCTCTCATTCCATACATCATTTCCCCCTAACACCTTTCTGATAAAATTCCCACCCTCCCCCACAAATTCTCCATTTATTCCCATTGTTCCCCTTATAGTCTTCTTAAACCTTGCTTGCCATTCATCGTCGATTTTGCATACATATTTTGTAATCGTTACTATATCTATTCAGCCCCTTCGACTTTTTAGTAGTTATCCTAACTGTTTGGGCACCCACTCATTTCTTCATTATGTTCTGTATAAATTTCATTTTAGTTTCTTCATTACGTTTTGTATATACATCATTTCACTATGTTCTAATTGATCTTCTTAATATATGAACATTTACTCACATGGTCTTCCCTTTCCTCCTTCATTGTTTCATCTTCTTTGCAACACACATATTTTCTAAATGCAAATATCAATATGCTATGCTTAGTATGGAAATTAATAAAAAAATTGCTTCTTCTCTTTTTTTTAAATACAAAATATGGCTTCGCTTTACTCTAGTCAATACATGCAACATGTTGTTGCTTTCAAAACAAATATTTTTCCATTTGAAATATCCAACACTCATTTCTATGCAACCCATACTCAATACATTTCCTCTTGAATAATCACTCGCATTATATTTCATGCATTTGACATACCTTTCCTTATTTCCAATAGCTATGCCAACCACAACAGATAACAATGTGCAAAGGGAACAACGATGATGCCAATACGCATTTAAAAATAAAGAATTAATGCACATCACCTCCTCCTCTTTGCGAATCATCAAGCCAACCTTCACTCTCAATAAAACGCAACCCAAACTCCCATTCCTTCACAAAATATCCTCCTTCCCCTACATCCCACCCAAACTTTCCAAGTTCCCCTTCCATATCCAGTCGCTGACCAACCCTTTCCAAACCCTTCAACTCCTTTAGCTCTTGCCTACCCTGTACATATGCTGCCCCATGTTCCTCCCTTTCCACCTCCCTAAAAATTTCTCCCCATCATTCTCCAACATGCACATCTTCAATTTCGTGCAAGGATCAATGCACTTTGTCCCATCCAAGTTTGCTCAAGCTACTACAAAATGCTTTCCTGTCTCTCACAATGCTCCCCCCGCCGATGCTCCTACTGTAACTGTCGTCTGAAAATTCCTAACCGAAATGGTCATTGATCGAGACATTGGTGCACAAGAAACATACCACATGCTACAAAAACTCCCACTAACAAGGTGCAGTCATTATTTTGTCTCCCTCAATGTAAAAAAACAAGCATTCAGACGTGTTTCACAAGAATTGGATGGTCATCTTCCATCAACACCTTTCATCACCTCCTACATGCAAAGACCACATGCACTTGTAGGGCTGCCTCTTATTGAAGTCGCAAGCCCCTGGTCCTTCTCCGCTCATCAAAAAACATCACCATGGAAACACATCTTCCCTCCCATGGTTGTGCGCGTCCTTCCTCGTTACACCTCCATTCCATCGAAATAATCGGCATCTTATGTAGACTTCTGCTGGAATGAACTCCGTCTTTACTGCACTTTCCATAGCCTCCCTAATGACATTGGCATATCCGATGCGACCATTGTTGCACACTGGGAACAAACTATACACACATATCATCCTTGGCATGTTCACTGGACGCTGTCCACCCATGACCTTTCCGACTCTAGCTTTTCATCACCTGATGACGCTCTCCATGCCCCCAAGATTGACATGGATGAATGGAAAATTCTCTCTCAAATCCACCCAGTTAATAATATCCTCTTCGATGAGCTTGAAATGCTTGGTCATTGTGACTTTGACGCAAACCATAATTGGGGCAACTCTATAATCCCTTCACACTTGCAAGAAATAACCATATGCTTCATTGACTTCAACCGCTCCTCCACAAGAATCCACCAAATCCCAACTCCATGCTCACATTCCCTTTCCTCCTTTTCCCCATGCTAAACCATTGCATTCAATATCATTTTCTCCCACTTCTGCAACAACATCGACACAACAATTTTAAGAATGATAATTCAAGGCACTGCTGGTATCGGAAATTCGTTCCTAGTTGAGTGCCTAAAAAATGCCTTCCTTGAAAAATCCACCAATCGAGAAAACCTCTCCTCTTGCTTGCTCCAACCGGTGTTGCAGCATTTCACATTAATGCTTTGATGATCCACTATGCGCTTCACATCCCTATATCCTCTATGCAACCTTTCGAGGGTCAATCCCTCCTGAACCTTCAAGAACAACTTCGGCATGTCAAATACATTCTAATTGAACAAATGAGCTTCAATGGTCCTAAATTGCTTTCTCAAATTCATTACCGCTTGCACGAGGCATTCCCATCAAATAGAAACAACCCATTTGGTGGACGTTCTATAATCCTTGTGGGAGACCTTGCCCAACTGCCACCTATCAAAGAAACACCAATGTATGTAGGCACTTCTCATGGAACTGCACAATGGCAAAGATTCTATACTGTGGTTACACTCTCAACAATGTTTTGATGGTAAGGAACAAGCCCTGCTCAGATTTCTTTTCGTGAACTCCTCTCCAACCTTCGCAATGCAACACCCACTATTGCTGATTGGAATCTTCTTATGACACATTCAAAAGAAAACCATCCTAAAGCCGGAGTCCAATCATTCTCCAAATCAATGCATCTCTATGAAAAAAATGACGTTGTTGACCTGCAGAATAAATCCATGTTAAAAACACTAAAGCACCCAGTTGCACATTGCTATGTTGCCTAAAGGAGGCAACTCTCAGCCAAGAAACTGGAAGATGATCAACTAGCTACGAAAATACTCCTCTGCATCGTACAATGTGTTCTTCTCACCAACAATTTTTGGGTTGAGACTAGCTTTGTTAATGGTTCGCTCGGCACCGTTCATGCACTCATATATGCACCAGGCTGTAGACCCCTCAAACTACCATCATTTCTTGTAGTTTACTTTCTTCACTACAAGGGTCCACCATGGGATCCTTCAAATCCTAAATTTGTGCCAATTCCCCCCATAACAAGGGGTTCGTGAACACAAGTGCCACTCCACATGGCATGGGGCTTAAAAATCCATAAATCGCAAGGCATGACACTAGATAAGGCAACAATTGACATCAGAAACATTGATCGACAAGGCCTAACTTTCACAGGTATATCTAGAGTTTGATCGTTGAATGATATTTTCATCTCCTCTGTCTTCTCCTTCACATGCTATTCGCGGATGCAGGAGAACCGGTTCGTGATACATAGAAAAAAATAAGAGACGTGCCTTGCCTCCAAATATATTACTCAAACTCCTTGAAGACCTCCTACTATTGGTACCTTCCCTTCGCTTGCATTCCACTTTTACATCTTCCATCTTCTTTCACATCTTAAGACCTTGAAATTTTCCTCCTTAATTTACATTTTCAATTTCCAATGTACTTTCACTTAAAAATGGTTGCTACTATTTCTTTCTTGTTGTGCTTTCCCTTATGAGTATTTATTTTTTAAATGTTCACTTACATGCTTTTCCTTTCCTTGCAGAAAAATATGGATCGTAAATATATTTCGCATCTCCACAAATTTTTCCACGAAATCACTGAATAGGAGGCTTCCCTTCTCAATATACAAGAGCAGTTCCTACGTCCGCCTACTCTACCTCTGTATCGGTTGCACCCGACAATGTAACTATTACAAAGGATAAAAAGTTTCATGCATCTCCTCATCCATGTACATGAAAGGGATGCACACAGACAACTACGAGCATACTATCTTGACCACATCCCAACTCTGGACGTCAATTGGTGTTGTCGTTGTCAGGCAACACCTTGTGTTTATGACTAGGGGTACCCCCTCCTTGGAAACGATCGCCTTGCATGCACAATTAGGCTACTATGTTGTCACTTGTTCCTTCTCTTTCTTCCAAATGTGTTTTCTTCTATATTGAATAATATCTCTCTTACTCTTTATTATTGTAGAATAACGTAACACTAGCCACTTCCTACAAGAATAGACCTTCTCTATTTGCATACTTTAAAATATGCTTCAGGTATACATAGATGATGTTACTACTATGGGTATACATCACATGTATAGTTCTTTAACATATTAAATCAGAAACCACATATTGTTGAATTTTGTGTCCATATACTGCACTTGATTAAATTATATTCCCCTCTTCTAAATTATTACACTTTAATTATGGTCGTGTATGATTAGTGTTGCATAGTAAAAATTGATGAGAAATTCAAGTGCGTTACATATGTTCAATAAAAGTCAGTGATGTCCTGGGAAATATCTTTACGATGCACATTGAACAAGACATTCATGGTCTACTGAATTCCATGCTATCTATTTATGTCATATTGGTTATGCATACATATTTAAATCCCAAATTTTCTTTTCTTTGTATGCTCTCATTTTTCATATGTTTATCTAAACAATCACTAACTTTCTTTGCCATATTTTTGAAAATTAATAAAATCTGAGCATGCATATTGTGTGTTGAAAAAAATTTCCATGAGAATTTATGGATTTATTTATTTAATTTTACTATGGTGAATGAGTTATTTGTTAGAGTAACTTGGGCAAGCCTTGGGATCAAACATATCACCAACAACCCATCAACCATATATACTAGAAACTTGTAACTCATCTAGGACAGAGACACACAAAGACCATTGTCCTTCTATATTTACTATGGTGTGTTGACTAGAAAATGGAAATGACAAAGACAAGTTGAAAGTCCACCTATTTCTCGTTCCCCTCAATGATAACAAAGGTGTTTGGAGAATGAATAAGCATAAGGGAAAGAAATTTAAGTTTACATTAGAAGAATTTTCAGTTTGCATTAGATTGGATTATAAATCGATTCACAAGCTAAGTTATTGTTTAATTTGAATTAGATTGCTTGTAATTTAAATTAGATTGATGGTAATAAAGTTTTAATTTTTAGTTTTAATTTTATTTTTAATTTCAATAATTAAAGTATTTCTATATGTTATTTGAGTAAATCAAATAACTTTGAATTTTATATTAAGGAAAATGATAATTAAATTTGTTGGTTTGAAAAGTTGAAATTTAATTATATAAAGTATTTTTGTTATGGAAATTTGAAATTTTACTAAGACATAATGATTTAAGAGAAGAACCACAAAGTTATAAAATGAAAGTCATGGAGATGAAATTACCTAAGTTGATTGAATTTGAGCAAACAACATCAAACATAATATAAAAAAAAAAAAAACACCTTAGAATGAATGGCTCTAAACTCAATGCATATCCTTAAAAATAGCACAAATAATTATGTTTCATAGTTTATAAGCCAAAAATCCATGTAATAAATCAATGTCAGATTTTACACCCCATAAATTCATGTAGCACAACATAATTCACGGCTCCTCCTTTCCGCGTTCCCTTACACCCATGTACAATTACTAATATCTATTTATTTTATAAAATTATTATTATATTTTTCAATTGATAATATGAGATAATTTAATTTAATTAAACCAACTTGTGTTACATTTCATCTTTTATATGAATTTTAACAACTACGAAACACAAAAATTACAAAAATAAATATCTAACTATAGTTTTAAACAGTAGAAAATTGGTAAAATTATAATAAAATATTAAATTAAACCTTGCCGTACTTTACAAACAATGAACATGATAAACGCATGGTGGAGGGGAATGTGAAGTGTAAGTATCATTTAAAAAAAGAAAGACTGTGCAATATTCACCATCACAAGACGGTACATTCAATAATTACTGCCACAAGAGTTCATTCATCAAATTATTACATGATCACACACAACACACAAGAGGTCTCGCGCTAGACTGGAGGTTTGAAGTTTCCGTTATCATCCATTTCCGTTATCATCCATGTTTTCATGGTAGAATACCTCAACTTAATTCTCATCTCATACTTGCCTTCCTGCCACTTATATCTATCTCATCGAGCACCGCGATTCCATTGTCGGCCAGAAATCATATAACCCATTTTTTTTAAGCCAGTGGTAGTGCGTTCGATTCTCCCATGGCGCAGCACGGTAGCCAAATTTTAATTAATAAATAATAAAGAATCTACCTTGGCAATACCCTTTAAGGACCTAAGTTCTTCGTTTATAGATTTATGGAAAAATGACACTACCTCCCTTATGTTAAGTCTTTATATGGCTTCTTAACAACACCTATTTTCAAAGTAAGTAAGCAATAAATGAGCATAAGTACAAGGTCAAGTCTTATGCTTATGATGCCTTATATCCCTTTCATAGGATCTCCTTATATTTCCCTTTCTTCTTTTCACATGGACTCATTGCTTTCTATTTTCTTTTGTTCTTCCCTATTTGTAATTAGTTAATTACATTTATATTAAATATTTTTAATGTGCATTTTCACCATTCTTTCTACACAAGTTCAAGTTTATATTTAATTAAACTTTACATTTGATTTTAAGTTTATGGATAAATTGGCTTTTTACATCTACCAAACCCTCTTTAAATTTAGTATTATCGTAAGTGTGATTCTCAATTTTTATGCACATTATGAAAATTATATTTACAATGCAAAACATCCATCCTTTATGAAACATATCAAACATGAAACTTTAGTTGATTTATAGTATCCAAAATTTCAAAATAAACATGGGTATGTCTCTAACAATGCATCTTATAGCTCCTAGGTTGCTTCTTCAACATTGAAGTGCTTCAATTGCACCTTTACTTGTCTTATAGCCCAAGTTTAAGACATCATTACCTTTTTATCTAATCTTCTTAGTGATTATAGATGGAAATATTTTTTTGATTTCACCTATCAAATCCGAATCAATAACATGGTTAGGATTGTGAACATAGTTTTAGTGAAGACTTGGATGAAATTCTTTATGATATTTTATTCTCATAGGTAAGCCAAACAAGTATGTAATAATCCATACCCTATTTAGGATTTTGAAAGGATCAAAATAATGCAAGTCCCTAACTTTAAGTCAATAAGAGGGTTTTGATTTGGGCACTTGGGAGTGCAAAGGTTTTGGGGTGTTACTAAGAGGTGGATATTGGTGTTGGCGCTAGAATCTCGGACTTGCTATGACTGTGACTTGGACTTGGACGTTTGGGGTTTGAATTTTATGGATGTTATGTGGGCTAGAAAGTTTGATATACTTTCCTAGTTGGTAGAGTGGCATATTCAGGACGATGGTCCCAACAAGAGAACCAAAATTAAGCAACAGTAACAAAGTATTCTTATTCCTATTTTTAACTTATGAAAAATAGGGTAAATCAAATTTATTTTATATTCTTTTAATATATTTCCACAAATATATGTTGAATTGTTAAATATCTTATTCTCGTTTTTCTATGAAATTATGGAAGTTTGTTATTATTTGAGAACCCAAAAACAACCGTTACAAATTTCATACTAATCACATGAAGAATTACACATCTTCTTTATACTTGATTAAGTTGTTAAGAGCATCTATTAACATAATAATATTAATATAAAGAGTTTATAGATCAAAACATTTAATTCGTTAAACATTAAATGCAAGAAAATAAGAAAATAATGATAATAGCTTAATTCGTCTAGTAAATATTTTTCTTAAAATTAAATATATATTTTTAAAATAATAAAAATAAATAAATAATTTTAAAGTAATTTAAGAATAAAGTAAAGGTGTTGAATAATGAAAAATATAAATATTAAACGATTTTTAATAATATTTTTATTTTCACATATATATAAAAAAATTAATATTAATTTTATTTAATTCTTTATATCATAATAAGTAAAGGTATTAAAAATATGAAAAAATAATAATTTTTGAATTATTTTCCTAATATTTATTTAATTTTTTAAGGGTATATTATTTTTCTCTTTTAAAAGCTATGTTATGACCAATATGTTTTGAATATCGATGTGATTATACAACATATCCCCTGTGATTATATAATATATCTCAAACATTTTACATTTTATTAACATCTCATTAAATAGTAATAAAGTAAAAATGTTGAAGATGAAATATGATAAATAAATTTTGAAATATTTATTTATTTTATATAACAGGTTTCAAATTTGTATTTATATATTTTAAATTAAATATAATTTTAATCTAACTATATTGAATATTATAAATAATTTATTTTATTATTATTTTTTTATTATAAAAATAGATTTATATATTATAAGCTATTTTTATATATTAAAATTTATATTTGTAATAAATTTTAATATTATTATAAAAAGCATATTAGATGCATTGCTTTTTCAATTTATATATTAAATTACTTTATATTATCAAATCAACATTAATCAATTTTTATATTATTATTAAAATCAATATCACCTTTTGTTTCATTTCACTATTTTATTTTCGTGATGCACATGTTATCTAAGTGTTAAAATTAATAGACAAACTTATCAATCAAGTCAATGCATAAGTTTTCTTTATCCGTCTATGGCATAAGTAAATGGTATATTGTAAGTAAGGTGCTATTATTCAATATTTTATTATTAAAATCAATATCACCTTTTGTTTCATTTCACTATTTTATTTTTGTGATGCACATGTTATGTAAGTGTTAAAATTAATGGACAAACCTATCAATCAAGTCAATGCATAAGTTCTCTTTATTCGCTATGGTTTATGGTAAGTAAGGTGCTATTGTTGAACATGTTAAAGATATAAAAATAATATGGTTTAATTATACGATCTGAGCGGGTTATTTCAACCTATCAATTAAAGATCCAAGGATTGCATGTAGCGAGAGTTGCGATGAGAAGAAAACCTAAGATAAGGTGAGAACCGCTAAAGTTGGGCATAGATAACCGGATGAGGGTTGCGGAAAAGATCGGCAAATGATTCAAGGATATTATGAATTGCGATAAAAGTTTTGTGATATGGTGGGTTTTGTGGTGTGCGATGAAGCGCTAAACGAAAGAGTTTGGATTACGATGTGGCATAGTTTTGTGATTTAGCGATGTGATGAATATCTGCGATGCACCATTTGGTATTGCGAATAAGATAAGGTTAAGTGTTAATCATTAATTGTGCTTGTATGAAGAATACTTTGGGTTTTGACCCGAGGTCCCAAAAAGCCTGGTTTGATGATTATCTCATGTGATCATGATTCTTTTCTTTCAATTTTAAGTTTGGAATGAAGGTTATATTGAAGGGAGCTTCCGCGAAATAAATAGTATGATGAAGACAAAACTGGGGTTTTTAAAGGTTTTTAGAGATATACGAACCTATCTGAATGTGACAAATTCAGAGTGTATACTCTTTTACTAGTATAATGTTGGAGTAAAAGAGGGCTTAGACATTAGCCCTGCATCATTTGGTACTAGAGAAAATAAATGAAAAATTGTTATAAATGAATATTGTAGAGCTCAACTATGTAGAACACATTTGGTATCACAGAAGAAGAAGATTCTGCATTTAAAGGAAGAAAGGATGAGATTTTAAATCTGGGCAAGAAGCAATGCATAGAGATAAAGTGTGAGAGAAGATCTCAAGATAATATGATATGTTTTTTCTTTATTATTTTAATTATGGGTTTGAGGATTGTGTTTGCAGATTTCAGATAGAAAACTGACAAAGGGAATATCTCAACAAAATAATAACAATAGGAGTTGTACAGGAAGAATCGGTTGCGTTCTTGAAGGTAGAGTAAAGTGGATACTCTGAAGGAAAGTGGCAAATAACCTAAACGTTCCAGCTAAAGGTTGGACATAGAGTACAAGAGTGTTCTTATAAATAAGTGGAGTTGCAGAAGCCAAAGAGAAAAGAAGTTGCTCAATAGAGGTTCTATAGATAGAGAACCCGTGTTATCGAAAGACCGAGCTCAAAGGAGAGAAGGCTTGGTGAGGTATTTCCAGCAGAGATAAAGACTTCTTAAGAAGGAGAGGCTTAGTGTAGTCCACAAATTAACATATGAAGTTCATAATGGAGGGGAATTCAATGATCATTGAAGTTCATTGCATAGGTTCAGAGGAAAGCCATAGCAAAAGGAAATATGCCAAGTAAAAGATCACAGAGATGATGAGCCAAGAAGAGTTTGACAAAGAGAAATTTGTGATAAATGTTCATCTTGGGTTATTTATGGAAATTTTATAGATGAATACGGAAGACCAGAGGTATCATTGGACTATGAAAAGGAAAGTTAAATGGCATAGGTTGCAAGTGGAGTGGGAGCATAGATTGAATGCTCAATTGAAGGAAGAGTTACTCAGAATAAGTGAGTATATGGAGAAAGTTTTGATATGTAAACTAGAACATGGCCCATTGATTTCTGAAAATAATGAAGAGACAAACACTGTTACCGATGAAACAGGGACTATTATCTCAAAACGGGAACTCTAGCCCAAAAAGACTCAAAAAACATGGAAAAACACCCCAAAAACAAAAAGTGTGTATTTCAGAACGCATTTGTTTTTTTCTCAAGGTCAAATTTCATCTTTTTATAAAATTATGCTAAAAACAAAATTGTTTCTTGAAAAAAGGATTGGAAAAACACCCTCAAAACAAAACGAGCTGATGCTGGAATAACAAAAAAAAAGCATTGTGCCACACTTTTGACACATTGTAGCAATGGAATTAAAGACAACATATTAGGACATTGAAAAAACATAAAATTCTAAATTGTTCGATAGATGATGTTAAATATAAACAAAATCATGTCTCCAGGGCTTATCATTTCGAACAATTTTTATCCATTTTGTTAAACATAAAATATCTTGACTCTAAACAACCCTAAAATTGTAATTATTTTCAACCATAATATTAAAGATAAAATTTCGTAGCGCATAAAAACCTTAATGACAAGTTGTAAATCTCAAGTTTTAAAAATCTTAAGTTTTCAAGATACTTGAACCATGAAATTATGGAGAAGTTATATAACTTAAACAATTTTTAAAAATGAACAGGTAAATGAAAAATTTATTATTTATATATTTGTTTGTTTATATATTAAAACATATTTTTTAATTTTTTCTATTGTTTTTCGATATTTTAAATTATAATTGTTTCAGTTTAAAAAAAATTAAAACTCAAAACTCAAAATCTTCTTATATATGTTTTTTTATATTTTAAAACATATTTTAAAAAAAAAATTTAATTGTTTTTTTATATTTTAAATGATAATTGTTTTAATTTAAAAAAATTAAAAATTAAAAATTATTTTTTTTATATTTTTTAAAACATATTTTTTAATTTGTTCTTATTATTATTTTAGTTATTTATTTATTTATTTATTTTTTTACACAATAATATATTTTTTTTATTATAATAGTTTTGTTTAAAAAAAATTAAAATTTTTATATAGTTTGTGTTTGAAAAAAATAAAAATAAATTTTCCATCCGTTGCGGGCTGGAGGCAGGCTAGGCAACCCTCGACGGCGCTGCCCGGTCAGCCCTTGGCCCACCGCTGGGCGGAGGGTGACTCCCCGAGGCCAGAGGCCAGAGGCCGGCACCATCGAGTGTAGCTTAGCCTTCCTCCGGCCCCTGGCTAGGTGGAGGGCGATTCTCAGAATCGCCTTCTACCCAGCTGGGGGCCAGAGGCAGGTTAGGCAACCCTCGACGACGTCGCTTGGCCAGCATCGAGCCCTCGGCTGGGCGGAAGGAGATTCTCTGAATCACCCTCCGCCCAGCTGAGGGCTGGAGGCTGACTGGGCGACACCATCGAGGGCTACCCAGCCTGCCTCCAGCCTTCGGCTGGGTGGAGGGCGATTCCTAGAATCGCCCTCTGTCTAGCTAGGGGCCGAAGGCAAGCTGGGAGGCCCATGACGGAGCCACCTAGCTTGCCTCCTACCCCCAGCTAGGTGGAGAATCGCCCTCAACTGGGCAGAGGGTGATTACAAGAATTGCCCCCAGCTGGGTGGACGGTGATTCCGAGAATCGCCCCCCACTCAGCCGAGGGAAATTCTCGAAATCACCCTTTGCCCAGCCGGGGGCAAGAGGCAGGCTAGGTAGCGCCATCGAGGGCTGCCCAGAGGCAGGCTGGGCAACCCTCGACAGTCCCGCCAGGGCAATCGGAGGGTGATTCTTAGAATCTCTCTCCGCCCAGCCAAGGGCCAGAGGCCAGCTAGGTGGTGCCATTAAGGGCTGCCCAACCTACCTTCGCCCAGCTGGGGGCCGGAGGCAGGCTGGGCAGCCCTCAATGGCGCCGCCCAGCCTACCTACGACCCCCAGCTAGGTGGAGGTTGATTCCAAAATCGCCCTCCACCCAGCTGTGGGTGCTTATCAGAATCGCCCTCCACCTAGCTGGGGTCCAGAGGCAGGCCCAGTGGCGGCGTCGCAGGCTGCTCAGCCTGCCTCCGACCCGCAGCTAGGTGGAGGGTGGTTCTCGGAATCGCCTTCCGCCGAGCCAGGGGCCGAAGGCAGGCTGGGCAGCCCTCGAAGGTGTCGCCTGCCCGGCCTTCGACCCCCGGCTGGGAAGAGGGAGATTCAGAGAATCTCCATCTGCCCAACTGGGCGCCAAAGGCCGGCCAGGTGGTGCCATCGAGGGCTGCCCAGCCTGCCTACAGCCCCCGGTTGAGCGGAGGGCGAGGGTAATTCTCGGAATCGCCCTCCGCCTAGCCGGGGGCCGGAGGCAGGCTGGGCTGCCCTCGACGGTGCCGCTTGGCCTGCCTCCAGACCCAGTCTGGGCGAAGGGCGATTTGGAGAATCACCCCCGGCTAGGCGGAGGGAGATTCCAAGAATCGCCCCAAGCTCGGCAGAGGACGATTCCGAGAATCACCCCTAGCTAGGCGGAGGGTGATTCCAAGAATCGCCCCTAGCTGGGCGGAGGGTGATTCTGAGAATTTCCCTCAACCCATCCGGGGGCGATTCTTAGAATTGTTGTTTCACAGCCAGGGATCGATCGCAGGCTAGGCAACCCTTGACAGCGCCACCCAGTTGGCCTCCGGCCCTCGGCTGGGTGGAGGGAGATTCTCGAAATCACCTTTCGCCCAGCCGAGGGCCAGAGGATAGCTAGGCGGCACCGTCGAGGGCTGCCCCACCTGCCTCCGGCCCCTGGCTGGGTGGAGGACGATTTCGAGAATCACCATCCACTTATCTGGGGACTGGAGGCAGGCTAGGCAGCCCTCGACGACACCACCCAAGCTACCTCCAGCGCCTAGCTGGGCGGAGGGTGATTCCAAGAATCACCCCCAGCTCTCGAAATCTCCCTCTGCCTAGCCGGGGGCCGGAGGCCGGCCGGGCGGCATCGTCAAGGGCTGCCCAGCCTACCTCCGGCCCCTGGCTAGGCAAAGGGTGATTCTGAGAATCACCCCCGGCTGGGCGGATGGCGATTCCGAGAATCACTTCCAACTGGGCAAAGGGAAATTCCGAGAATCACCCCTGGCTTGGCAGAGGCTAGCTGGGTGGCATTTTCGAGGGCTTCTCAGCCTGTCTCCGACCCCCGATTGGGCGGAGGACGATTCTCAGAATTTCCCTCTACCGAGCCGGGGGCTGGAGGCAGGCCGGGTGGCACCATCAAATGAAGGAGATTGGGTTTTGGATCTATTCTCAGGTTCAGGTAATTTTTATTATACAAATTTAAATTTAAATATATATTTTTTTTACTTTTTATTACATTATACTAATTTTTTTACTTATTTATTTTGTGCTTTATGATTAGGTACAACACTAGCATGTTTCCTACCAAAAGGAAGAAATTGCATTGCCATTGAGAAAGACCCAGTGTAATGAAAATTTATTTAACAAAGAATTAACACTCTGGAATTCCATCCAGATGTGAAGCAAGAAGTTTATTTGAGGAAAGGGGATTTTAATGAATCATATCTGGCAAAAAAAGCAAAGGAACCTCAACCACCATTATATGGAATGATTGGAAAGGGACACTTTGGAAGATTTGCAGACATGAAAAATCCATTAGAAGATGACAATGACCAAAGTGAAGCAGAAAATGTTGTGGAAGAAGCCATCAATCATGTTCTAGATGATGTTGAACATGTATTAGTTGATATTGTTGATGATCTTCAAGTTATGCTTGCAAACAAAGCTCATTTTTGAGATCTATTAATCAATTTTACTTGTAATGTTTAGACTTTGATATTTTATGAGAAGAATCCTTATCTTTTGCAAAAAACATGTGATTACTATTATTTTTTGACAAAAAATTCAATAAAAATACTATTTTCTTAATTTTTTTTGCTAATATTTTCCCAAAAATTAGTTTATTTAACATGTTTTTTTCAAAAAAAAATCTCTAAAAGTGTATTTGTTTCATTCTATTTGTATTGAAAATTTGTATTTTTTTGTGATATCGTTCAAAATATTAGTTTTTTTAGGGACAGTTGTTTGATGTGCATTGAAAAATTAATTAGCAATACATAAACATGTAGAAAATATAAACTTTATAATATTGACCCTTTCTTCATTTTTTATCTATGTTAAAAAGTGAAGATATCATTACAATTAATTTTTTTTTCTCTTTTTAAAACACAGGTACATAAATGCACTTAAAAATAAACATCTCACGGAAGAAGAAGACATTAGAAAATGTATAGTGTCAAAGTCAATCCTCTAAAAAGACGTTGGTGATGATATGCCACCACTCTTCAAAATCGATATAAAAAGCATCAGAGATATTAAAAAAATAATAATAATAAAGTGCCAAAAACATGCTAAAAAAAAAATTCTGCATCACCACTTTTCAAAATCGGGTGCTTTTCTTGCTACGTCAAAAAGCAGGTACCAATGCAATTACCTATTTCATCGGTAACATTGTTGACAGAGGAAAATCCTACAACGGATATTAATCATATGAAGGATTTAGAGCAGCAAGAAGACTTCATGGTTGAAGCATCAAGTGAGACCGCAAGGTCTTATGTTTTTAAAATTGATAATTTATAAATAATTGTAGGTATTACAGAATATGGGGCTAGGATAGTTCTTGAAGAGGGATTACAGAAAGACAATAAAGCAAAACGTGTTGAAGAAGGAGGTATTGGACAACTATTGGAGACTGAAGACAAAGAAGAGTAGCTATTGAAGGTTGCTATAGAATATTTTGTAGATGGTAAACAATTATTGAAGGTTGTTAATCTTTAAGATAGCCAGAGTAAAGAAGTACTGCTGACAGTTGTTGCAAACAATGAAGGTAGTGAAGATTGTATAGAGCTTTTGGGAGAAATTCCAAGTGAACTGGCAGATTTGTGGTATGAGTTAGGTATTTTGGAGAAGAGGGTAGAAAACCAAAGAATAAGTGTTCAAATTGTAAAATCAGAGATGAATGATAATAAAGAGGTTGTCATGGATGGAGCATATGGAAAATAAGTTGTAAAAAATGTTGGCATACAGAGAAAATGTGGTGAAACATTTAAATGCTTAATGAACTAGTTGATACTGGAGTACTAGATAGAAGAGAAGAAAAGGTGGATGAATTTGTAGTCGCAAAGACGATAGGAAATTTACTTCTCGAAAGTAAATATGAAGATATGAAGTAGCAAATGGAAATTTCAAAGGAAGAAATTCATTATTGTGAACCAGAGAAAAGAGACATCCTTGGAACGGATCATATAGAGGAGAGACTAGCTAACAATCTCATGAACTCTTTGGAGAATTCAAATCAACATATTGATGTTCTGACAAAGAAATTAGAGGAAAAATCATAGCAGCATACTAAGATTTTGCTAAAGAGGGAAAAGGAAATGAGGCCTTATATTTTTAATTTTGATAATGGGTTTATGATTGCAGGCTTTGATGAAGATACTATTGCAAATATTAAAGAATATTTGGCACAGGAGAACAGTCAAATGAAATACGTAGTTGAATATTCTATTATAGTACTTAACCCATGGAGAGAAGACATTAAATTATTGGAAAGTAAATTTGCAGACAAAGAGAAAAAATTCGATATTGCAGAGGGAGATATCTTCAGGGATAGTCATGAAGTTTGGGTGGCAGCAATAGCAATATATACAGTAGTATTTGAATAAATCTCGAGAATAATAACATAACTTGAAGCAGAAGAAGCTGAAGAAATAAGAAACAACAAATGGAAAAGTATGTACCAGCCCAAGGATATACTAGAGATGGTAATTGAGGAACTGTGGAAGTTAATTATGAAACATTCCATATGGAGAAAACTGACAGCAGAAAGGATGATCAATCATAATTTGAAGTTGATTTAAAAAAAGAGAATGAACCAGAAGAAAGTAGACATGCAATAGCAACAAAGGTGTAAAGCATTTGGACAATTACAAACTAAGGTATGGGATCCAGGAGGAATTCCATCAGCATTAAAGGCACATGATCTGGATATCATGATTGATTTCTACCTTGGGAGCTTGATGCAGGAGCATCATGGTTGCAATTTTGTACATTTAGTAAAATATAGGGGGTCTTGTGTTTTAAAGGGAGTTGGTTCCCTAAGAATTTAATTAATGTAATTTTCAATGTTTTGAGTGATTTTATGTGAGATTTTTAGAATAGAATTTAATTAAATTTTGTGAGGCATATTTATAAATGTTCTCGAATGTAGGAGAACATAGTGATTGGTGAGGATTAAGAGATTCTAAAATATTGTAAATCTTAGATTATAAATTGGTTTCATGACTTTGTGGAACTAGAGAGGATGCTTAGGAATTAGTTGAGTCAAAAGTGGATTTAGAGGATTTTTAGGATTTGGTTGAGCAAAATATGGATATAAACTAGAATTGGCTGCAAAACCCTTTTGTATATATTTGTAAGCCTCAAAGGCATGAGAGAGACCATATTCTTATATAGGTAATGGAGGATACTTGATTGTAATCCTACAGGCAGAGAGAGGGATGAGAAAAGGGCATTTTTAAAGAAAATCATGCCGAGAGGTGGTTTATTACTGTAAATATTTGTTTGTGAATATAAAACTCAATTTTGATTTTATCTGGGATGTAGTGAGTTGAGGCAATTCCTCATATGTTAATGAATTATACAATTGTGTGTGTAAGAAGAGTATTTCACGTAACACAGGTGTTGTAGGTGAGTCTCAGAAGGATCAAATTGAGAACATCATGCAAAGGCATTGCAACGATCCAGATAGGTTATGGATATGAGTGAATAACTTAAATAAAGATCAGGAGGGTTTTAATGCTGTGGAGGATTGTGAAATTAATATTTACAATCTGTGTAATCAACAGAGTTCATTTATGCATTAAAAGAGCATTGTACTGAGCATGTGTAATTAAATCAAGCTCATTATTGAGTTATGAATGGCGTAAAGTTGCGATGTTTCAAGATTGAAACATTTTAAGATCGTGAAGTAATCACAGGAGGAAAACAAGTATATTTTCCGAAGGTAACAAACCATGATTTTCACTAAAATTCCAGAGATTTCCTATCAAAAGCATGAAGATTAAAGATAGACGGTGGAGATCAAATCGCAGAATTGAAGTACGAGCGATGGATGGTTAAGATCATATCGCAGATATGAACTGGTGATTGGCAACCATGATCATATCGCAATATAAGTGGGAGAACATATGAGGAGCCATTTGTCGACATATAGCTCTATCACATATCGCATTCGGTAGAAGGAGATAAGGATTTGTGAACTAGCTTGGGTTGTGATATTACGGTGCGATATTTCAGTGCATATCACAATTGAATGAAGTGTCCAAGGATTGCATGTAGCGAGAGTTGTGATATTGTGATGAGATGAAACCCGAAGATATAGTGAGAACCATTAGATCTGGGCATAAATCAACAGATGAGGGTTGCGGAAAACATCGGCAAGTGATTCAATGATATTGCAATCTGTGATATAAGTTTTTCAATGTGCGATGAAGCACTAAAAGAAATATTTTGGATTTCCATGTGGCATATTTTTGTGATTTAGCGATGCGATGGATATCTACAATGTGCCATTTGGTATTGTGAAAGGCGATAAGGTAAGTTTAAGTGTTAATCATTAAATGTTATTGTATGAAGAATACTTTGGTTTTTGACCCAAGATCCCACAAAGCTTGGTTTGATGATTATCCGATGTGATCGGTATTCTTTTCTTTTAATTTTAAGTTTGGAATTAAGGTTAGATTGAAGGGAGCTTCCGTGAAATAAATAGTATGATAAAGGCAAAAGTGGGGTTTTTAAAGGTTCTTAGAGATATATGAACCTATCTAAATGTGAAAAATTTATAGTGTATTCTCTTTTACGAGTATAATGTTCAAGTAAAAGTAGGTTTAGCCATTAGCCCTACATCAGATTAATACTCACACAATCATAGATAAAACCTTATATATTAGGATGGGTATTTGAAGTTGGTGGACCTTTTATATGCAATCTAATATCTGAAAAATCCACTCATATTATCAAAATTTAAAACATTAACATACTTGAACAAGTTTCATTTGAGGAGGTCCAAGCGTAGAACCTAAATTGTGACATATGCCATGTGAGAAGAACAAGAATTCATTATAATTCAATATATTTATGGAGACACAACAAAATATTCCAATCATATAAAATATTATAGAAACTTATCATTCATAGAAAATATAGCTGATAGATCAGTACTCACACAATCATAGATCAAACCCTATAGATTAGGGTGGGTATTTGAAGTTCATGGACCTTTTATATGCAATCTAATATCTGAAAAATCCACTCATATTATGAAATTTTTAAAAATTAACATACTTGCACAAGTCTGATTTGAGGAGGTTCAAGCATAGAGCCTAAATTGTGACATATGCTATGTCATAAGAACAAGAATGCGTTATAATTCAATTAAAAAAATTATATTTTCTTTAAGCATAATAGTTTATATAATAAGAAAGTGCATGTTTCCCTTCTATCTCTAGATAAAATACCATTGTTCTCTCTTTGAGGTATAATTTTCCTTATTCCTCATTGTTAATACAAAGACATAATCACACTTTGGATAGGAGACTTCCTAAAGCTCATAGATTCCAAATTCATTGGACAAATTAGGATTCTGTTTAGGAAATTGAAAATTTGTGTAGCAATGAGTTCCAAAAGTATGAGACATTATCCTCTTTCTTTATTTATTACATTTGATTTTTGTTTATATATGCTTATTTATATTCAATTTAAGTATTCTATTACTTTGGTTTTGAATTGAGAGATATAATCTAAATCTTCATATTCCAAACATATGATATTGTATATCAATTTTAACACAAACTCTAAAATTATTTATATAAACTTCCATGACATTAATGCACCATCATCAATATACCATAATGTCAAAATGCTAATATACATAGCCAACCATGGAAATTTTGGAGATATTTCTATAATCATATGCCCAATTCAGTACTCTCCTTCCTGAATAATATATGCGTTTATTGATAAAAATGCATAAATAAATGCGTCATTGCACAAGATAACCTCTACTATAGAGTGGAAGAAATGTGCATATTTAGACAAATTAGATCACGATACCATTAAAAGAAGTTAAGCATAATAACAAAATATACTTTCCCTTTTCATATACCCTCATATCATTGAAATCACGTGTACTAAGATAATCCATATTTTTATTGAATGATACATCTGTCAAAAATTTATTGATGATTGGATGGAAATATATTTCACGGTTTTTGAGAACTCACCTCATATAGTAGGGAAATCATATTATACATTTAAAGGAAAATGTATGCAAAGTTTGATTAGAAATGGCGTGTAAAGTATATTTGTCACCTAGCTTTATAGGGGATTTGTTTTGAGATGCCACAAAACTGACCAAATGCAAGGGGTTGAGATGACGACTACTAAATCCCACCACCCATAAGTGTGTACATAAGGTGTCATGCTGACCTTTAGCTCAATTTCTTCCACAAACATCCGAAGCGATAATCTAGTTCACATGACTAATGCTCCACCATGTCCACCATGTCACCTTTGTGGTGGGTATTGATTTGTTGTAGTCATCATCCATTTGCCTGATATGATCATTATCAGCTAACAAGGTCATACCATGATTTACTAGTGACTGTAATTTGTATTTAAATCCACACACATTGTGTAACTATATTTTCCATAACCCTTTAAAAAATGTTTCCCATAATAAATGATTAACACGCTAAATCCTATTATTAATTTCATAACCCAAGATATTCATGTTAAGAACACATCTCTAACAGCCAACTCCAAGATACTCATTAATTGTTAACTAAAATGTCTTGTTCTCAATAATATTTAAATACACTGTAAGTAATTCACCTCATTGTAGGTGTAATTTCCATTATTGCGTAGATTTACAACTACAAGAATGGTCCCATCAAAAGTGTCACGAAATCATCAAAAGTGTCCTGAAATCATTAACAACGTGCAAAATTTTCATAATGGTTAGATTCCTCTTAATCTTTCAATGTCTAAGCTAGGTTAATCTTTCCTTTCTCTAATAAATTACCAAAAATCTTCTGAATATTTCTCATTCGTTTTATATAATTAAATTAAAAACATGTCTCTAAATTTATCGTTAATTAATATATTAATATATTATAAATATAAACTTCTCTAGAATATATTTTAAATGTGGATCTTTCTCATTTCTTATATGTCTAAAATTAAAAGGAATTTAAATTTATCATTTATTATAATATTATGGATGTATTAACTAGCACAATCACATTTAATTAATAAATATGATTGATAGGCCTATATCAATTACATACACAAATGTAATTGAAAAACATCGATAAATTTTAATATTAAAATGCAAGGATTAATATTATAAACTCTATGAATAATATTATGTCCTAGGAATATGAACCCTTAGATTAATGAATCCAAATTATATAAAATATAAGATAAATATTATAAACCCTTAAATAATCACAGTTGAGCCTTATAAACCATAGTTCATTTTCATATTAAGACAACCTTTATCACAAAGCCATCTTAGATCATGGTTGATTATAAACCCACCAAAAAAAAATAAACCCAAAAGATTATAAACCAAAATGATAAATATTATAAACCAAAATTATGTAAACCATAAAATAAATATTATAAATCCTAAAATAAATATAGTTCAACATAATTTACCATGATTAATTCTGATATGAACATAATCTTTCTTAAAATAAGGAGTGACCCATAATCAACCATGATTATAAACCCAAATTAAAATAATCTAAATTTATCTTTATTATAATGCTATGATGCTATGGATGTATCAATTACCTGATTCATTATCTGGAACTACGCCAAAGAACATTGACTTACGCGTGCCGTATTTTAAACCAGTTATTCCCTGATTGCTGAGGGTTGTCTCTTGGTTCCGGCAGGTGAAATTATTAATTTAGAAAAGCGAAAAAAAATTGAAAACCTGAGTCAGTAGTGCGTGAATGCCAGGTCCGCTGTATATTCTGTAATTCCAGTTCTAGAAAATAAGAATGGCCAAATTTCCAAGCAGAGAAGCCCAAAGTTATAGATTCATATTCATAAGACGTGCCTGCATACAGAATCCTAAAAGGAATTCCAAATTATATTGACAGTTTCACTGACAGATGGAATGCAAAATATATTGACAGTCTCTGTCAGATAAAAGAAGGAAGATGCATAGATTTCTATCATGGAATTAATATTGGAAGAATACGATCAAAGAAATGTACGAATAAAACCTAATTTCTTCATCCGAATTCACTGGTCTGCCCATTGTTTTTTCCTTAGAAGAGCTCCACCCTCGACACACTGATATTTTCTGTTGTTTCTGCAACATGTATCCATTAAGGTATTTACTACCAGCTTCTACGTGCAAAATGCTTTTCATCTTTCCTCGTCTGGCCCGAGATTCGACCTTGCGACATTGCGACATTATACGTAGACCTGTCAAGCAGCAGAAGTACTCTAACTCGTGTACCTGCTCGCGAGGGCCTGCATGGGGAGGGGCATAGACCTAACATGCGTCAAGCACGTTCTACGAATCTTTGTAAGTTTGAATTAAATATAACATTAAATGAATTGTGACCTTATCCTTCACGTTAAACATCAAATTGAGATGATGGGTTTCAACTAGTGATTGCGTAAGCATGTGACTCTTTATGCCAACGAGATATTCGAACAATCACAAATGTTTTTTCCCCGCCCTATTATAATATATTTATTTTTAATTATAAGAAGATAGCCCGAGCAGGTTCAATGTTGCATTACATAAAGCAGGTAAATGGCACGCTGTCCACCACAAAAATTCAACTTTAATTTATGTGATTAGCCTTGTCATATATGCTGTCTACCACAATAAAGTTAAGTTTAATTTAGGTGATGAATCCAGTTATAAAAACTCAACTCAATTGCTCATTTAAATAAAATAAAAAATTAATATATATCTTTTTAAAATTATAATTTTAAATTATATATATATATATATATATATGAGCTTAGTGACATTTCACTCGGTGATATTAAATCTATCTCATTTATCTAATAATTATTGATAATTAAATTCAAATTCTAGAAGCTCTATTTCAAAATAAACAGGGAAAGTAATGTAACTAATTTAACAGACATTTATTTGATAAATGTATTTTTTTTAGGTATATTCTAGAAAGATAAATTATTTAATTGATTTCATCAAAACTTTCTAAATGTTTAGTAGCTTTTTCTAGGAAGATCGAGCATCATTGATAAATGTTGTTTGGAAGTAATTTCGGGTTACACCTCAAAATGTTATTACTGAGTAGTGACAATTAAAATTGGTTAAAATAAATTAATTGTAATAAACTAATGTTGTATTTGTTTTTTTTTTAGCATTTAGATTGACATATTAGAGACACGTTTGGAATAATTCAATGGTTTTAACACTACTTTATTAAAATAATGATTATCCTTCCTCTTTTTGCTAATGACATTGTTTAAGTGTAGTCTAAATAAGCAACAATTTTCCCATAAAAGAATGGTTTTACTAGCATGATTTTGACAAAATTCGATGGAATGTAGGTTACAACTATCACGTTTCATAGTTTTAGGTGCTCGAGGTGTTTTAGAGGGTGTTGAATCAATTTCCATTGTTAAAAAAAGGATTCAAACACTCCAAATTTTATATATTTTGTTTTAAATGGTCAAATTCAATGGAGAAAATCATAGTGTGGGAAAAAATGCCGCCAATTCCTATTAGAGTTATCTTTAATGCCACTTTCTGGACTATCTGGTGCCAGAATCCAACAAAAAAATTTGAGGTGAAATCTTGTATTGTGTTATTTAAAATTATTTTTTTAACTATATATATATATATGGATTTAGCACCCTAAAAAACCCCTAGGGCACTTCAATTTTGCAGGGGTTACCCATCAATTTTGTGATTTCAATAAATTCCTGCCGGATTTGAGAGAAATTAGATGGAAAAGCTTCCAAAATGTCTCACTAACGACAACTCGATTCCCATTTCTCTTATGGTAGAGATCCATTTAACTAGGAATTAAAAAATCTCATGGATCTATGCTCTTGTAATATACCAACCACATATGTGTTGCAATCAAGGATTGAGTACTTCAAAATCATTTATCGAACTACCCAGTAATGCATCCAAACATGGAAAGAGAGGAAAATGATTCCATTATTGACATATAAAAATGAAATTTCTCTAAAGTATCATGTCGCACATATACAAAATTAACTCATACAATAAAAGAAATCACAAATGAATAGATAACTCATAATAATTAAAAATATATATATCTACTACATATTCATAAACACTGGAGAAGTACTTATGTTTCTAATAATTCTTCACTAATTGGGTGGAAAGAATGACCATTCCACCATACTATAGACACTCTATTACAGTGGCCATGCCTGGATCTATAAGGGAAAATTAGATATGGAAATACTTTAAATCTCTCTCACCCAACTCAACTATCAAATTTCACATATACACATGGAAGTCAATCTTTGAACAACGCTCCCACTCAACTAGAATATCTTCCCCCATAGCTTGCACAATACTATAAATGAGATCCATTTCAATGAACCATAGTCATTTAGCCTATATCCATTTTCCCTTCTAGTTATCATTACAGTTTCCAAAGAATATTGTTCACTAAGAATTATGTATTTTAACAATAATAAGCCTTTCTTTCCTCACAACCATTATCCACAAATCAAACAAGCCATCAAGCTAATCACAAAGTTTCAAAATCTCAAAAATAATAAACAATGAACTCCCCTTAAAACTCCTCTTTCAAAAGAGACCACATGGCTCATACTAAGTGTTCATATATTTTTTCAAGGACATTTATTTCAAGGGTAGGTAAGAAATAAATTAACATGAATACATTGTTAGTATTATGTTAAGGACCTACATACCCTTTCCATTTCCTCTTACAAATTCATGCTCCTTATTATTACTTAGTCTTCATTATTTCATTATTTGTAGTTAGTTAATTAGATTTTTATTGATTTTCAATGTCATTTCTTATATATGTTTTCACATAGGTTTATATTCATATCTAATTCAAATTTACATATACATTTAGGATTGGGACCAAACTAGGTTATCACACTTCTCCATCATCATCCCTCCCCTCCCATCTCCTTTAAATTTCATTCCATTCTCAAGGTAATTGTTCATTTCTATATACATTATACAAACTAATATTTATAATGCACAATATTTATCCCTTATACAATATATTAAATTTAAATCAGTTAACATGTCTAAAGTCACATTAGAGGAAATTTGAGCCTAAAAGTGACCATGAAATTTTCATGTAATTTCCATGTCATAATATGTAAACCAATCAAAATATATTAAATTTAAAAGAAGGTAAAAGTAAATATGTTGGAGGGAATAGACAAAAAACTACTTTTTTTAATTGTATTTTAGGCTTATCTCCTTATGGTTTTACTCAAATTTTAAGTGTAGACACTCGTTGGATGCATAATTAAATTTCACATCCAAAGTGTACCCATTATGCATACTTTTGAGAGCACCCACATTGATATAAATTTTAGATACATTAAAAAATGTGTTTAATATATTTTTTAATGTATTTATAATTTTATCAATGTGCATAATGGGTACTCGTTGGATGTAGAATTTAATTCCACATCCAATGAGTGTCTACACTTGAAATTTGAGTAAACCTATAAGGAAATAAATGAAAAATAAAATAAAATAAAAACCATTTTTCTTTTTTTTTTTCCCTCTAAAATTCATAACTCTAATCTTATTATTTTAACTATTATTTTATTATTTTTCCTTAGGAGGCCACTTTTAGGCTGCAATTTACTCTAATTGATCCAAACATTCAAAATAAACATGGATATACTTCATGCATTGCATCTTGTAGTTTGCAGGTTTCTTTTTCAATATCAGTGTTCTTATTTTGCACCTTTGCTTTTCATATAACTTACTTCTAAAGCATCATTACATTCTTATCTACGATGGATATTGATTATGTATAGAAGTCTCTTATGATTTGACTTGAATTAAATCCTAATTAGCAACATTGTTAGGATTGTGAACATGGATTTTTTGTAAAAACAAATGGAAATCATTATGACTTTTTATTGATGTAGCAAATTCAAGCGTATATGCAATAGATCCTATCATATATATCATATATATGATTTTAAAAGGTCCAAAATAGTTGGTTTGAAACTTAGTATAGATACATATGTTTAAGGAACTTTTCTTTTATTTAAATTTCAAGAATGAATGCTCCATAATTCTTATTTTTCATTGTATTGTTCATGATTATCATGTCACATGCAACCTTAATTTTTTTCTTTCTCTTTACCATAAATTCTTCAACATCCATGAGTTATTTCAGTCCAATCATCGCTTTATATCTATAAAAAATTTTAAGCTTTGAATTAGTAGAGTATTTCTTTGACTTTTCCTTTCTCATGGCCCCATTATCCTTAATTGTTTACTTGATAGATTTGAACTTTAACTTCCAAAATTCCTATGGTATCTTCAAATTCTAAAGGCTCGTCTACATCCTTGTACCCATTAGATTCTATCCCTTTATTTCACAACCTAAAATTCAATTCTTTGACTTCTTACTCATCATCAAAATGATATTATACTTCTTTGATATTTCTTGTTCAATGATTTAATGAGCCTCAAGTTTTTTCATACTCAAACTTCTAAATTCCCATACTAATAGTGTTGTGATTCTTCCTTTAGAGTATAAATTATAATATTCCTTAGAGATTGATGCTTTGAAATTATTCTCCCCTCCCATAGGTTTCAAAATATTATAATCTATTTTCAATTGAGCTCCTAATTAAATTTTATGTCACTTCATTTTTTCTTGCATGCTTCTAATTCTCCAGGTCAGGGAAAATTTTAGGGGATAATATTCGCAATTGGGCTAATTTTCCATGCTTTTTTCAAAAAGAAGATTCGCCAATTTCCATATATTTTAAACTGATTCGCGAAAATTTTATATTATAAAATTATTTTACCCTAAAAATCGCCAAAAAATTATATATAGTAATATAAAATAATTAGATACCTAAATATGTTTACAAAAATATCCCTAGTAATTTTACAATTTACATATTGGGGACTAGTAAGATTCGCCAAGGTTTCTAAACTTTAAGATAAAATTCCATCCTTAAAATTATCCTTGCTCTAGGTCATATGTTATGTTTCCCATTAATAGGAAACATGTAATTTTTCTAGTAGTTGGATGTCCTTATTGGTTTGAGCTAAGGTTTTCCCTTGCCATTACATCCATTTCATTTTTCTCCTCTCTTCCCTTTTTTCAAACATTTTCTACCTTTCTTTGAATATTTATTTCTTAACTTTTCCCCTTTCCTTTTCTTTAAGTATTATCTGTTGAAGTTTGCAACAAGAAACAATGAAATTGGAATCCAGAGGCAACATGACAACACCTACACTAGTGTGGGATCACAGGTCGTTTAGTGATGGGTCCTACTGATATCTTAGTGTGTAATTTAATTTATTTAATAAATTGAATATGTGTCAAATTTAATGATCCCTTAATTTAATTGGAAAATAAATTGTAATCTTATCTCATAATCACCTGTAATAGTTAATTGAGTGTGATAGACTCAGTTATCTCATGGAATTCGAGTTGAGTGTAGTTGGTGAGGCATGCAGAGTGATTCTATGTGTTTTAGAGTTCACGTTGCAGTTAAGTGCATGAGTTTAATGCATGAGAAATCAGTTAACCCAATTAGGTGAGTTAAAGTCAGTTGAAATAGTTGTAACTGTTTGTTGCACTAGTGAGAGATCAAGCGAATTAAATCATATTTAATTCAAAATCAGTGATCTTCCATGCAACTGATGATTTACTATTAATAGTTATGTGCATGTCAGTTCCAGTGGACACCAGGTTGAGACAAAGGTTAAAGGGAAGTTAACTATCAATTCTGATATTAGCGGACTACTCAGATGCTATTAAAACACCATAGGATGCCCATGATACTTAGCGCGGTTGAGGAAGGCTGAAATTTCTAAAGAACATGGATTGAATTCATCAAGAATTTCATGAGCAAGGTAGGCTAAAGACAGGCTGAGAATTGGCTAAGTGTTGGCCTGATTTTTTCTGGATCAGTGTGAGACGATATGCAGATTGCAGGAGACTCTTGCAAGAAGAGTGCAATGTAATTGTTTCATGATTCCTTGTGGAATACACAATATATAAGAAAGGGGTTTTGAGCAGTAATCTTTCTCTGAGAAATTATCTATGTTGTGGTTTGATTTGATTCTTTCTGTACTTGTTGTGATTCGCGATTAATTGATTTGTAGAAGGATTCAGTATCTAAATTTAGTACATTGTTTGATCGGATTGAATTCATTGATATATATATATATATATATATATATATATATATATATATGTTTGTATAATTTCTACATGGTATCAAAGAACAGGAAATCACTATAGTGGAGGAGAAGCTGAGTTTGTGAATGAATAGAATTAAAATTAGAAAAAGACATTCTTAGTGCGACAGGAAATTCAGGATAAAAATGGATTTCAATGGCTTCAGATTGGAGTATGCACTCGAGGACAGATCTAACAACATTGCGTGGAAAGACAGGATGGAGGCAGTACTGGAGGAAAATGGTTTGAAATAATTCATTGACAATGATTTTCCCAAACCCATTGTAGCAGGTGTTTTAAATCTTGATGCTTGGAAAAATAAGGTTGCAAGGGCGAGGAGGATCTTTCTAGAGGGAGTACGAGACCACATTGTCTCAAGTCTCCATGGGAAGGTGACTCCATATGCAATGTGGATGGATTTGACAGATCTATTTCAGAGCAGTAGTGATCATAGATAATTTGCACTGAAGGACAAGCTCAAGAAAATAAAAATGGAGAAAAGAGACACTATTACGGTATACTTAACAAAGTTTGTCCAATGTCGAGATGAGCTTTGGAGTGTAGGAATTACTATCGCAGATGATGACTTGGTGAGACTAGCTCTTCTAGACCTTCCCAAGAGTTGGCATACTTATCAGGACTCTGTCAAAGGGAGGGAGAAGCTTCCATATTGGGAACAACTTTGATCAGATTTGGTGCAAGAAGAATTCAAGTGGAATACCAGGGGTAGATCTTCATCTAAGGAAGATGATGAAGAAAATTGTGCCTTGGCTGGTAAGGAGAAGAAGGAAAAGGGAAAGAAATCCTATTCCAAATATCAGACCAACGAAGAAGGAAAGGAGCGTGACATGTCCAGAGTGAACTGTTTTCACTTTCATGAGCATGGACATTATGCCACTAATTGTCCGAAAAAGAAGAAGAACAGGAAGGCCTCAGGATCTATAGTTGGTGAGGCTTTGTTCTCATAATTTGAGTTGGACTACTCACTGATCGCATGCATGGTGTCAAGTGCGATGGGATAAAGGTGGTACTTGGATATTGGTGCATCTTTCCACATGATAAGAGATAAAGAACTTAGCAGTAGTTTGGAGGAGAAGGATGTCTAGATGCATATCGAAATGGGCGACGATGGAAGGTATATCCATACCGGGATTGGTATAGTTACTTTCAAAGATAGTCAGGTAAACCATTTTTATTAAAAGATGTAATGCATGTACGAGGCTTGAGAAAAAATCGATTTTCAGTCGTAATGTTAGAGGATAGAGGCTATGATGTTGTTTCCAATGAAGGAAAAGCTTTCGTTCGACAAAAAACAATAGGACAAGCCAAGAACATTTTGATTCGTGTGAAGAATCTCTATAAACTCAATGATGGCTCTGCAACATTGATGTTTAAAGCAGACAAAGTGGTAAGCTGGGATGAGGGTGACTTACACCATGGAGCTTTGAAGGTCATGCAATAGATTTCTATGGGGCTTCCAAAGGGTACTCTTGCAAAGATAGACACATGCAACAGATGTTCCATGGGGAAGTGTGAAGAAGCCATGTGATTGTCCCTTGAGAGGGATCTAGATTTGCATGCAAGTGAGGAACTCTTTGTTCCAAAGAATGAACCTCAAAATGTGGAGCAACCACATGCAGAGGATCATGGAGTGGAAAAAAACCACTCAACCAGAGAAATTTAGAACCAGATGGGCAAAGGGAGTGCATGCAGCTATACCTCCAGGTGTGAGCTGGGGCGATGTGCAAAATTAATCCTAAGAAGAAATTGGGCAAGGTCCTAGAGATGGTCCATCTCATGGATCTAACCTAGCTATGAGGAGCCCACAGTACAATAATAGCAGGATCGATTAGACTGATGCAGTCAGATGTCACGAGGACATAAATCACAGTTACAAGTGTCAGATACTGGAGCGCAAATAAGAATTGGTAGTAATGCCAAGTGCATGGATGTAGATGTCAAAAACACAATGAGTCCATAAGACATGTGCAGTAGGTACCAGCAATCAGAATACTCTGATGACAGATGCATTATATTGATTCAATTGTTTGGAGGCTATTCAGTTTCAGAAGTGTTGCATGCAAAAGTTGCATGTGCAAGAAACACTAGCGAAGTGTTGCATGCAAGAGTTGCATGTGTGAGAAACACTAGAGAAGTGTTGCATGCAAGAGTTTCATGTTGCATGAAATAGTTGTATGTCGCATGCGATACTTTCATGTCGCATGCAAGAGGTGCATGTGCACATGTAAGGAAATTCCTTTCTTGTTGAGAGGGAGTGTTGAAGTTAGCAATAGGAAATACTAAAATTGGCATCCAAAAGTAACATGACATCACCTACGCTAGTGTGGGATCACAGTTTGTGTAGTGATGGGTCCTAGCGATACATTAGTGTGTAATTCAATTTATTTAATAAATTGGAGATGTGTCAAATTTAGCTATCCCTTAATTAAATTGCACAATAAACTGTAATCTTATCTCATAATGACTTATAATAGTTAACTAAGTGTGATAGACTCAGTTAGCTCATGGAATTCGAGTTGAGGGTAGTTGGTGAGGCATGCAGAGTGATTCTATGTGTTTTAGAGTTCAAGTTGCAGTTAAGTGCATGAATTTAGTGCATGAGAAATCAGTTAACTTAGTTAGGTGAGTTAAATTCAGTTGAACTAGTTGTAACTGTTTGTTGCACTAGTGAGAGATCAAGTGAATTAAATCATATTTAATTAAAAATCAGTGATCGGCCATGCAACTGATGATTTACTATTAATATTTGCATACATGTGAGTTCCCGTGGAGATCCAGTTGAGACAACAATTAAATGGAAGTTAACTATCAGTTGTGATATTAGCAGACTACCCAGATGTAGTTAAAACACCATAGGATGCCGGTGATACTCATCACAGTTGAGGAAGGATTAAATTCCTAAATAATAGGGGTGGAATTATTCAGGAATTGCGTGAGCAAGGCAGGCTAAAGACAGGCTGAGAATTGGCAAGAGGTTGGTCAATTTTGTCTCCATCAGTGTGAGATGATAGGCATATTGCAAGAGACTCTTGTGAGAAGAGTGCATTGTAACTGTTTCATGATTCCTTGTGGAATATAAAATATATGGTAGAGGGGTTTTGATCAGTAAGCTTTCCCCAAGAAATTATCTGTGTTGTGGTTTGATTTGATTATTTTTGTAGTTGTTGTGACTGGCGATCGTCTTTATTTTCCGCAATTGATTTGTAGAAGGATTCCATATCTAGATTTAGTACATTTCTTGATCGTATTGAATCCATTGATATAGATATCTTTTTATAATTTCTGCATTATCATGATTGCATTCCTTTCCACAAAAAAATTATTTTTGAGGTTGATGGAGTTATGTTCCCTTACATTCCACTACCACCGATTGAAATATTTTAAAGCATAAGGTAGATCCTTACTGATGGATTTTGGACCATTAATTGAAAATTGGAGGTGGGATCTTGACCATTCATAGTAAGCTAGAAGTTCTCTCATGCTCTCCCATAATATTTGTATAGGAACATAAATCATTGATCTAGATTCAGAAGCCAAATATTTCCCATTTCTGGTAGGGATGTCTTCCCTCCTTGAAACGCTTCCCTAAATAATGTGAATGATCCATATGATTTATCTTCCATAAATAGATGATCCAAGTTGTACAATGAATAAAATTAAAGGAGGGAAAGGATATAAATCACACACAAATAAATATAATAGAAAGCATAGTAATATGTTTAAAAACCAACTTTTATTTATAGATGAAATAGAAGAGCATTATAGAACAAAAAATGGCTAGAATGGTGGCAGTGATCTCTATAAAGAGAGATGGAAACTATATGAAATTGCAAAAGATATTAGAAGATGCCAAAATAATGGAATTTGATCGTAATTAAAGAACTCTACAAGTCCAAAGCACTAATGCTATAATATGGATTCCCAAAAGGTTTGTAGGCCCCAAGGTGGTTAGTTGGTACATCAACATCCCAACGGCACAAATTTTGAATAAAATTTTTATCTGGGGCACACAATAACTCAGTTTAAATAATTTTCCAAGGGATATAACTTTAAAATGGCTATAGGATATTCCATGGCAACTGATATTCCCTGAAATACCAAAAAACATCAATTAGGGCCTCGAAACCACCCTAGAAGTTTGATACCTAAAAGGTGATAATTTTTTTTATCTAGAATATATAAAACCATTGAGTTAGTGGAATATATTGGTGGTCATAAATATGCCTTATATCAATGGAATCTCAACCTTTTCTGGCATCCATGCTTCTCTCTCCATCTAGTGTTCTTCCTCTTCATGAGAGGATTGGGTGAATTTTTGTGGGAGAAATAGTTTTTGTTGACAACAATCCTTTTCCTACCCTTCCGTCTCCTTTAAAAAAAAAAAATTAAATGTTTCTTAGTTCTTGATTAAATTTTTTTGAAGCAAATCCCGTGGATTCATGACAAAAGGCCATTCCATCATGCATGTCCAACTACTAGAAATTGATCTTGGTTCTTCGGTGAGAAGTTAGTTGTTCATAGTATTGTTGTAATTTACCGTAAAAAAAATTCCCTAACTATTTTGAATGATTATAGTTTGTTTTTCTAGATCAATAAGCATAATCCTAACTATTTATCATAGAAACCACCAATTAAGTTACAATCATGACAATCAATGATAGACTATAATTATTGTTTAGCAATTTTTTCTCAATTACTTTTGGTGAGACTCCAACAATTAAGGTATAACTACATGGATCACCAACATTAATTGTGGGCTTCTGTTCTCATATTATGGTCATAATATTCACCATTCACTCCAGGTTTAGCCCCCTTGGCCTCCCACTCTTCAAACCATCATAAGTGATTATTGACTATTAATCTATTTTAGAGGGTTAAATCCTAATTGTTGCAACAAGAACCTCTTTTTAGGGTACATGCATATAAGAGATTCGTGAGACCCTAATCCATCAATAAGAATGAATAGATTCAATCTAAGACATTCATAGTAATGTACCCTTTATTAAGGTATATGAGAGTCAAAATGCACATATTATTCTCTACTATTGGTGTTCTTTCATTTATTCTCTCAATGGAATAATTAAAATATTCCTACAATTTTCCCATATGTAAGAAAGTCTATAAACCTATAAACATTAAAACATCAACAATAAGCACACCAGTAACTAACTTATAGTCAAATTAATTATTCTATCACCAAGTCAAAATAACAATAAATAACATAATAAGCCATAATGTTATAAAATTAAAAATTTATTTATAAATTAATTAAAATTTATTAAATATTTAAAATAATAAATATTAAAATATAAATTTTTAAACATTTAAAGAAAAATTTTTAATAAAACAAAAATTTATTTCCCCCATCTATATTATGAAATTTTTTAATTTATTCACTAAGTTACACATTTCATCTATCTTATACTGTTATTTGATACAGCTAATTAAATGTGATACTCTTAATTGTTAATATATAATTTTTATATGAGTTCAAAACGTGTCGGTTCCAAAATTTCTTATATGATTTCCTGAAAGATTTATAATTAATATATAACTTTTCAACCCATTTTCAATTAAATAGGATCTCCCTCCCAAACACACCCAATAACTTTGACATTAACAAAAATAAAGATCCAGAAAAGCCTTTACACGGTAGAATATTTGTCAAAATATTAAATTAGCTATTAAACTATCTAACAAAATCTTTGCACTGTAAAATTTGTGAAAATATAATAAATATTTTATTAAACATCACGATTTCTACCAAATTCTTCCACAGAAAATTTGTGAACATACAATAAATATTAAATTAAAGCTTACCATATTTTACAAACATGAGAAACCCAGGGTTGAGGGGAATCTGAAGTGTAAGCATCACAAAAAGAATCTGTGCTATCTTCACCATCACAAGAGGGGGCATTCAATAATGACTGCAGCATTAGTTCATTACTCATTATGCAATAATTCTGGAACTTTATACCTACCATTCACATACGTAGTCATGGTAGAATACCTGAACTTATTTCTACCGCACACAATGCCACGATCAGATACTTGTCTGTCTGCCACTTATATCTGGGTAAGCTGCAACTCCGCCAATTCATTCATGTCGATAAATTGGAGGCAGCGTCGCTAGCTCTTATTCAGTAAGACGATTGCTGCAAAAACAAATACGATAAGAAAATTCACAAATACGATAGGAATGGGATTAAATTATGTCAGGTATGAACTTTGTAATTCCAACGTAAATATTTCAAAATTTTACTTAAAAAAAAATCATCTTTACGAACAATATCATTAAAATATTTTATTAAAGATAAATATTCAAAAATATATTTTATTTATAAAATATATTTATGTTTTATATGGTTGGTGTAATATTGACAAGAGACTTGAGGTAGGTGGCCATGAAATCCATCAATACAAGTCTAGTGATGAGCAAGCAATTTTGACCTAAAGTAATTCAGACCTAGTTAATAGTTTAGGATATGGAATAAGAATGTTGTGACTATATTTTTGTTGTAATTTAGTTATCGTTGTGGTAGTGTTTAGGACTTTATCACTATCTTGACCATGCCATAACTTCACATTGCTAGGAAAATATTGTGACTCTATCATTGTTGTAACAATGTTGCAATTCCACCTTTGTTGCGAAAATGCTATCATCCACCATTTCTAATAGAGTGTCGTTATTCTAATTTGCTAGAATAATGTTTTGATCCATCATTAATGTTATAGTGTTGCAACTTTGTTGTTGTTGTGACTCTTCTATGACTTCGATGTTGTTGCTACAATGCTAGGAGTCCACCTCGTTGCAACAATGTTGTGTCTTTGTCATTGTTATTATAGTGATACAATTCCACAATCCTATTACAGTGTTGTGGCTCTATTATTGCTCGTATAACACTGCAAATCTGCATCAACATGATGTATCATTCATTGCCATGATTCCACATGTCTTATGGGACTCTATGGAAAATTATTGGACCATCTAAGCAAGGAAATGATGATTGGTTTAGGAAACAAGTGAGGAACATGAACCACTATGATTTTTTAGTTTCAAAATTGTCATTTAAGAGCAAGGAATAGAAATAGTGTGACAAAATAATGACTAGATTGGGAATTGATGAGGAAGTTGAACCATTGTGACTAGTGGATTTCCCAATTATCATTTAAGAGCAAGGAATCGACAGAGGAATATAGAAGGGGTAAGGTGGAAGAGAAAGGGCGAATAGCTCATGAAGCCATAAAGGAATGAGAAAACATAGAGAATATGAAAAACTATGTGGATTTAAGATGAAATAAATAGTGTGTATGCAAATTCATAGCACTAAGTACGAATGCACATAGATTGTTGAATAAATTGATGTATATGTGCATATTAAATGTAAAAAATCATGTTATTGTCTTCAATATTGTTTCATATAATCTCATGATTTTTCACTATACGTGTTAGTCTTTAAATTATATTAATGATAGCATAAAAACAGTTGTGGTTAGAGACATGGCTCATGCAGTGGATGTATATAGGATTTTATGGGAGTTTATGTTAGGTAATACAAGATCTCTTCTAAGCGCTTGAGATCAGTTTCTTTTTAGTGGCTGTATAGTGCATGTTGTGGAAGGACTTAAGAGGGATTGTTTGATACAATTATTGGAAGGAAATTTGTGAGAAACCAAACCTAACAATTCTTGTGAATGTTAGTAATGATGAGGTTCACTATAGAACTAGTATGAATGCCACCACATAAAGAACGAGTAGTGGAGATGTGAGGAATCGAGAATTGCATGAATTGAGAAGAAGAATAGAAGATATAGAAAATAGAAGACTTAGGGATGTTGAGGTAGGCTAAAAGTAATAACATGAGATTGAAGTAGAGATAAATTCTATGGAAGCAGACACTACAATCTATTTGATATCCTTCGTGAAGGAAAAGGGTAGTGAAAAGTTTGAAGCTTCATGGTATGATGATAGTTTGAATGCAAAGACTCTCATTCATTAGATGGGGAGCTCTAAAGGTACTTTTGGTAAAAAAGTGTTTATTACCCCAATCACATTTCAATTTCCACGAAGAAGTTAAAGGGGAAAATTACAGTTTGGTGGAACATGCTACAGAAGGAAAAAAGTAGCGAAACAACAAGAGAATATTTTGAGTTGGAGGAAGTGTATCATACCTGGGAAAAATTTCATGTAATAAAAAGTTAATAAAGGAAAAAATGAGACCATAGTTCAAGCGACACTTATTCCAAGCTAAATCTTAGATAAAATATCCTAGTGGGCACCACTAGATATGCGGTTATGGCTAAAGAAAATTGCAAAGGCAAAAGTAAGGGAATTAAAGAGGAAAAAGTATTTTTGGTACATTTATTTATGAAAATAAAGGAAAATAGGAGAAAAAAAAGGCGAAAGGGCACAAGTACCATGTGAGGAGGAAAATGACAGAAATTAAGGGAAAATGAAGAAAATAGAGGCCTTAATAATAAAAAGGCTTCTGAAGATCAGTTGGTAGCTTTTTGCCAATTAAATTTTGGAGCTCTCTCATTATTCTCTCTCCCTCTCACACTCTTGGATACTTAGAGTTTTCTTGAAGAAATTCAATGTTGTGCCAAGGAGGAGGAAACAAGAAAATTAAGGACAAGAAAGGAAAGGAAAGGAAATATGAAGAAAGGAAAAGCAGGATCTAGCAGCTTCAGCAGGAATAATTGCAGGTAACATTTAATGCATGTGTGATGCCCTAGCTGGTTTGGACATGCATTTATTATGGATGTTGGTATTTGGTTATTTTGTTGCCAGTGGTATGGTTTTGCCCGGTTATAACACTTGTTTTCATCCTTGGCTTAATTTTCTGAGTGCCATGGTGTGTTGGGATTTTGATCTCATTTTTGAGTTATGGATTTGCTAGATGGATTCAAAATCTAGGGCGGAGGTGGTCTCAATGTTCATTCCCAAAGGCCTAAGAATCCCTTGACCTATTTTTGTGAGATACACAGTAAAGCCTAAGGGAGGTGTCTCAGTTTAGGGCCTAGTGATATGAGATTGGATTGAAGTAAACCCTCGTAGATAGGGAGACAAGCAATTCTTCAAGGAGAGTGATGGATTCTAGATGGAATTTCCATGCTCTGCTCAGTTTTGTGATTGGAGCACTGAATGGTTATGATCAGGGTATGGTGAGGGTGGAGGTGGTTTAACCTATGGATTCCCTTGGTTATGTTTTTGGATGATTTTATCTATGAGATCAGACATTGATGCTTGGAATATGGCATTGGGGTGACTGGATGAAGAAATATTTGGCTCAAATATGTTTGTGGTCAGGTGGAACATGGAACTCTCGAACCTGGTTGGTATTTTCCTATGTTTAATGGAATCTAAGTTCTATTTATTTTGTACCTATTATTATATGGATTTAATGGTTGTATTCTCACTGTTATTTCCAATGTTTTATGTTGGTTATAAGCATGTTTAAATGACTGGTTCATGTCATTTTAAACTCATGTATTAACTTTTAATTGTTAAAATGATGGATGCAAGACCTAAATGATGTTATATATAGTTACGAAAGAAGGTGGTGGTCCTTCTTCTATAATTTCGTAAGTGCTTTCAATCATTTATGCTCTTTCTTGTATCCTATACATGTAGATTACATTCATGCCAATTGTTTTACAAAATGTAAGTCCTAGTTGGGGATGGTAAATTTTAGTCCTTCAATCATGTTTTGGTTTACTAGTGTTTTCATTGTATATTTAATGATTCCTGGAAGTTAGAGGGAGTTTTTGAGTGTGTTTGGGATTCTGGGTGTAAAAAGTGCCTTAAATCTCATGGATGAAGGAACAATTCTAGAAAATTTAGTCCCTAAAAGTTAGCATGCAAGATCATATGTGTGTTTAGAGGTTCTGTGACACATGGATGCATGCCTGTGCATGTGTCTAGGGGGTTTCTCTATGAAATCTAAGTGGGACCCACGGACAAGTCAGGTGGATGACTAGGATAGCCTCTGTGGGTCCTGTAGCAGGTGTTAAATGTTTTTGTTACGGTTTCCGCTTTGATTATTCTTCGTTAAGGTCTTCAAGGAGGTTGAATCTGTCTTAATGACCTCTCATCTCACGTTTACCCTGGTTCGTTGGTTACTTAGGTAGGAATGACAGGATGGTGCGTTACAGGTGGTATCAAAGCATGGTTGCGCTTTCCTTAAAAAAAGTCTAATGTTGTCAAGATTTTCGTCATCATGTACTCATGTCGGTCACGTATGTGTTTCTTATGTTATGGCCTATGTAATTTTTTCATATGTGTTGTGTTTTCCATGGTGGTAGTGGTGTCGCCATGGAAGGGCTGATGGTTTTCTTGTCAGCATGTTTTCATAAGCATATGATTGGTTATACATGTCAGGTGGGTACATGTGGTCAATTTTGCATTCCTATGGTTGAGGTTGTCATGCATTAGGTAATGATTCGAATGAATATTTGCAACCCATTTTTCTAAATTTAAATATTAAATAATTTCTTGATTTTTTCATAAAGTTTTGACACAATTTTAGAGAAGTTGAAAACACATTTTTCAAATATGAAAGAGGCTTTTGGAGAGAATGAGTGCATTTACTAAATCCTCTTTCAATTTATACACATCTATCATGGTTTGGGAGATATGAAGACCTATTTGGACCCTATTCTCCAATAAATCATGCAAATCACACAATTATTTAGCCATCAAAATATTTCAAAAATTCAATGAACAAAACACTTATTCCTCTATGCCAAAAATCCCATGGAGATTTTCCCAAGAAAATAATCTTGACTCTTTATCATATGAAAATTTTCATGAAACTAAGCTTTATTCTTATTTCTTCATGCACTATATGCAAACACAATAATTTTCAAAGAGCATAGTTACTTATCACTTAATACATGCTTGGAATCCCTTGCTCCTCTCTCTTGGCTCCATTCTACATGTGTTCTATCATTAGTTGCAATATTTTCCCATAGGCTTACAATAATTAGAATTAAGAAAATGGAATAGCTTTTATAAATCCTAAATGTTTTCCATAAATCACCTGTAAATCACTCAATAAATAAGATTTTTCTTAAATCAAAAAATCACTCCATAAATCATATTTTTCTAAATTCTATAATCACTCAATAACTCATCCATAAATCTCTCTTCCTTTTCTTTTCAAGGTATATTTTCTTTTTCCTTATGATCAAATATCACTTATCTATATTTCTTCTAAAACTATTACTCATTATTTCTTAAACTCATAAAAGATACCAACTTGGAAATATAATTTATTTAGATAGAAGAATATAAATTATTCTAAATAAAAAAAAATTAAAATTAAATGCTTGTAATATTATTATAGTAAAAAATTATAAGAATATTCTTCATGTAATATTAATATAAGAATTAATAATATTTAGCTATTAAACAACCCTCATTTTGCGAGAGTTTTTAGGGTATCTTATGCTGGGGATATTAAAAAAGTACATCATGATAATATGATACACTAAATTCTCTACCAGACTTGTTGACCCAAAGATAGTAGCAAAAAAAAAAAGATAACAACAAGAGAAAGCTATATAGCCTCATGTACATCCGACATTAACCATAAGAGACCCAAAACCCAAAGCCAACCATCAACAATATTTAATCACCATAAACCACACCAAGAGCTTTTGACATATTGCCAGGTGGCGAAGGAGGACAAAATGCTTCAGGCACATGGCATTTAATATGTGACAAACTTCCATCCAACAGTTATTGTCTTTTCTACCTCATCTAATATAAAATAACTTATCCATCATGTTCCATTGATTATACTATAAATCATTCATAAAGGATATGACCATATTGTGGTCAACGTGTTGATTTGGGGCTAAATTGTTCCATAAATAGTGTGACCTAATGCAACTGAGCTTCAAGTGTGTCAAGTGCAAGGTGTAGAATGATTTTTCCTTCAGAGTTAGCATGCTATTAGTCAACCTCCACCCCAATATATTGTTGTTCCGCAGGATGCACTACATTGATACCTCAATGATCGACACCCCAATAGGCGCATCCTCTTTGTTGTTGCATCACCCACCAACTTTCCCATGCATCCAAAGTATACAGGGACTCACACCATAAAGACCACCAAATTAAAACAAAATTGTGATTCTAAAACTATAACATTCATAATGAGACCGCAAAATTCCTATGAGACCACTGTAGCTCCTGACACAACAACCACTTGACCACCTTACACGCTCAGAAATTCTTAGACCTTATAGCCGAGAGCCCCCACTCTCTGTCTCTTTCCCAATAATGGAACTGAAGCCACAGGGGAGAATTAAAGCCTGGGAGGCTACCAAATGCCTCATGGGGGTTTCCAGGAGCTTTTAGAAACACCGCAACAAACACCTGGCACCCACCAAATCCCATGAAGAGCACAAGACCAGATCACTCGTAGCACCCTTCAAGAAAACCAAAAAGGGTCAACCTATAACAATGTACCTAAAATATAAAGGAATTGAAGGTTACGAGAGTGAGAATGAGGTCGTACCTTGCTACAAGAACTACTACACACACTAACTATAATGTTGTATTGCTTGACACTACCAAACGCAATGAACCCTAGTCCTAGATGGTTATGCCTTGTGCCACCAACGAAGCTGAAGAAGCACCATTATTCCCATATACATAGTAGAATGATGTAGTATTCAAAGTACGGATGAGAGATGGCTTGAGCTAGAAGCTACCCTGCTCATCTGAAGAAATTCCACCCACCAAAGACTTATCCCTCATGTCCAGAAACTTGCAAACAAACCCCATGACAATTCTAGTCATAATTAAACATATGAGGTTCTCTAAAACCTTCACCGAGCAACCACTAAATAAAGCATTTTTGCATGCCTAATCAACATTAATGATGCGTGGGATGGGAGTTTTAAGTCATATCCCAAGTTGTTTTTCCTTTAACTACCACCCCGATCGAGGATTTATGAGTGAGATTTTAAAGATTCATAAAAATCAATTAAATATAATTTTATTTATTATTATTATTATTATTATTATTAGTTATATAATGAATTTATATCTAAGTGAAACATAGATATATCAAATAAACATGTTACAATATTCAAGTGATCCTGAAGATTCTTGTTACAATAATATGAATTAAAAATACTACATATCTAACAAATCATAACTCATTTTATATGACATTTGTTATAGATTATTTTTATCAATTAATTGAATTAACAAATAAATATTTGAGAGATAAATCTCTACTTTTTATTTATAAATACTATCGAGAATACGGTAGAATAATTCATAGAGTTAAAATCCATACCATCCATCTAATAATTATCAGTAACTAAATTAACATTGTGGAAATCCTATTCCAAAATAGACATGTCTATCAACACAATTACGAGAGTTAGAAACTTTGTCAATTTATCTTATTTTAAGTTAGTAAATCATTTTTAAAATTCTCACACACACACACACACACACACACACACACACACACACACACACACACACACACACATATATATATATATATATATATATATCATCTTAATGGAAAATATAATTATAAGAAATATCATAGAAAATATTTGAAGCATGTAATATTTTTTTTTTCTATCTCTTTGTCTATATATAGAGTGTTGATATTCAAATATTTTACTAAACAATGATATTAGGATATTTATTTACATTTCATATTGATTTGTATTTTTGTTATTAATATGAGCATTTTTGGCTTAAAGCCATCAACAGTCATATATTTTAGTGAATAGTATAGGAGATGAGATATGAATGTTGTGACTTTACTTTGTTGTTACAATGTTGCTGTGATTGGTACACTATTATTGTGATTCCACCATTATTGTGACAATTCCATGACTCTACCATTGCTATAACAATGCTTTTATTTTACCATTTTTGTTACAATGTTGCAACTTTGAATGTTGCTAGTGTCGTGGTCCACCATTGCTATGGCAACGTTGTAGCTCTATTATTGCGACAAATTCCATGACTTTACCATTGCTATGAAAAATTCCATGACTTTTCCATTGCTATAACAATGCTTTAATTTTACCATTGTTGTTATAGTGTTGCAACTTTGAATGTTTCATGTGTTGTGGCCCACCATTCCTATTGTAGGGATGTAGCTCCATAATTTCTATTATAGGTGATTATACCTTCCTTCAATAATGTTGTTATCAATCATTCTCATGATAGTGCTACAACTTCGCCATTGTTGCAACCATGCTATGATTTTTCCATCACTATTACAATGTTTTTACTTCACCTTGTTGCAATAGTGCTATGAATTTTCCCTTATTGTTATAATGTTTCAACTCCATTTTGCTATTACAATGTTGCCACATTGTGTTGCAACTCTATTGCTACACAATGAGTCATGCCATGCTATGATTGCACACCTTATGGCACTCCATGGTAAATCAATGAACCACCTATGCAAGGAATAATTTTTTTAAGAAATAAGTGAGGAAGTTTATCCAGTGCAATTCTTTAGTTTCAAAATCACCTTTTAAGAGTAAGAAGGAGATAAGGTGATGGAATAATAACTAGATTTGGAAAGGATGAGGATGTTGAACCACTATGACTATTCAATTTCCCATCCATGGCTTAAAGGAAAGGAATGTGAAAAGGAAGAGATAAGGGGGGGGGATTTCGAAGAGAAAGGGAGAAGGAATATTTAAGCTAGAAAGGAATGCGGAACAAAGGAAAGGAAAACAACTAGGTCTGTTTGTGATGAAATAGAGGGTGTGTATGTAGAGAACTAACTTAGCGTATGAACGTACATATATTGTCGAATAAATTGATTTGTATATAAATGATAAGTGAAAAATATCATGTTGTTGCTTCTCTTCTTCTTTCCTGTAATCTCTAAGTGCCTCATTATATTTGTTAGTCTTTAAATTTTGTTGATGCTAGCATACAAAATATTGTTCCCTTTGTGGGTACAATTAAGTTTCATGTAGTCGTTGTATACTAGATTTTATGGTCACTGGTGTTAGGTCATATTACATCTCATTTAGGACCTTGAGATTAATTTCTTGTTAGTGCTTTTGTAGTGCATGGTTGCGGAATTGAGAAGGGATGTTCAACACAATCGTTGAAAGGAAAGTTATGAAAAAACAAGACTAGACAAGACCTATGGATGTTAGTCATGTTAAAGGTTAGTAGAAAACTTGCAGGAATGCCACCACATAGAGAAGTAGCACAACAAGGTGTGAGGAGCCAAGAATTGGAGGAGTTGAGAAGAAGAGTACAAGATATCGAAAATAGAAGTCTTAGGGATGCTAAGGCAAACTTAGTGTCAAAATATGTGATTGAAGAAGGGATAAATGCTAGAGAAATGGACCCAAAAACACATTTGATATCCTTTTTGAAGGATAGAGATAGAGCATAGGTGTAAGTTTCATGACAAGATGGTAGTTTAATAGACAAGAATCTCATTGATTGGATAAAGGAGATGGAAAGGTACTTTGAGTCAAAAAATGTAAAGACCCCAGTAACATTTGATTCTCATGAGAAAGTTAACATGGGATGCTAAACTTTGGTGGGATATGCTAAAGAAAAAGAAAATAAAAAATCAGCCTACAAAGATTAGAACTTGTAAAAACATGGTAATCAAACTTACACTTTGGTGGGAAATGCTATAGAAAAAAAATAGAGAATCAACATGCAAAGTTTAGAACTTGTAAAATAAATGATGATCAAAATCAAGAAGAAGTTCCTACATATTAATTACCAACATAATTTGTGTAAGCATATTTAAATATCAAAGTATAAAGAAACAAAAAGATGATTATGTGCAAGAACAGTGAATAAGATTTTTATTTTTTTTAAACTGTCATATTTAAATTACAGATTAATAAGGCAGAATATAAAAAACTTACCACATACGTAAATGTGCTAAAATATTAGATGAATGTGTTAAAATATAAAATTCAAGACGAGATGAACACACACTTAGAGGAAATTTATCATGTTTCGTGGGGAAATATTGATAAAATAATTATATCGCTCCGCTAGCCATTATTATATTTAGAAATTTTTTAATGCTGAGAATTCTTACTATCCTTCCCAATTGCTTATAAAAATAAAAATAAAAACAATCTAAATTTGCTTAATGTTCAAGACGTATGTATTGGTCAATTCAGAATCGATAATCACGCCCAAGATTATTGGCTTACGCCTGCTGCTGTGTTTAAGCCAATTTTTCTCTAATCGGTGACCGCTGCTCATTTCTTCTGTGAAATTAATATAGAAAAGCATGAGCTAGTAGTGGGTGAATGCCAGGTCGGCTAGATGTTAGATAATGAAAATAAAATGTGTAGCGGTTTTCTGTTCTCAATATTATGAATCATGGTAATAAATAACTGCAGTGACAGTGAACTCAATAAAATTGCACTAAACTAAAACAGACCGTAACACTTATGACACCTAAACACGTGATTACATTCTCCAACACTGAAATGTTAAAAGTAGGGTCCATTCTGTAATTCCTAATTCCAGTTCAATAAAAATAATAATTGCAAAATTTTGATACAAAAGCCCAAAAGTATTATTTTATATTCTATCACATTGCAAACTTTTGAAACAAAAGCTCAGAAGTATTATTTTATATTCTATCACACATGCGTGTATACAGAATCCCAAAGAAAAAAGCCAAATTATATTGACAGTTTCTCTGTCAGATGGAAGACTGAATCAACACAGACTTTTATCACGGAATTAATATTGGAAGAAAACGATAGACTGAATGAACATAGACTTTTATCACGAAATCATACTAATAATAATAATCTCCCAGATCTGCTTATTCCGGATCATTTAGGATCTCTCTTTAGGTGCGCTCCACCCTCCGCGCCGTGTAATATTTTGTGTTGTTTCTGCAACATATACCCATTATAATATATAGTACCAGGTTCTCCATGCAAAATACTTTTCATCCTTGCTTCTCCGGCACAGGATTCGACCTTTCGACGTTATACCTAGACCTGGCAAGCTGCACATGTACTCTAATTTCTGCCTGTGAGCGCCTGCATGCCCTGGTCCTGCATCTTGAGCGCCAGCTCTTCCAAGAAAACGGGCGTGTTCAGCCGGCGGCTTCCTTGAGTGTCTGCATACGGGGTGCCCTTTTCTGAGCGGATGCTAATTACCGACTTGACGGAGTTATTGCCCGGAAAGGTCGTTTTGCAGGGCCTGCTATTCTGGGCAGACACCGATCCGGGGGATTTCATTCCCGATTTATTGTGCCTGATCGGGATTTATTGTGCCTGGAAAGGTATTTCCGGAGGATGTCCCTACTCCACGCGGTTCGAGGCCTCGCCATAATTCCACTTAAATCATATTTAAACAGAATCTCTTATTTCTCAAACTCGTATAATATTAACAATGATATTTGGTTTGCTATATCATAGTTTTTCAAGGTATTTTCTTTCTCTTTTCTTACTTTTTCATGTTATTTTCTTTCTCTTCTATTACTATATATATAGTTGTATATACTAGCAGTTGTTCTAAAAAGTGCAAAGAAAGATCTATAGGATTGTTAAATTGTGATAATCATGTATAATTGAATTCAATATCCCAATATTATCAGCTTTTCAAAGAATAATACAAGACTATTTAAATAACAAAACTGAAAAGTACAATCTCAACTCATTGATTAACTTTGTACTATCAATATGAAAATAGTACAATGAAATTGAGAAAATAGCTTAATTTCCTCAAATAAATAAAATGCTTAACTTAATTACTTAATTGGATCAATGGATAGTAATAAAAATGGAAGAATAGAAATCTAAGCTAGTTCAATGAAATTGTTAAATGTTTCATTTTAAAATATAATTTTACTTATTTATTCATTACTAACTAAATAATTTTTATTCATATAATTTCAACAAATAAAAAATTGACATCTTTAATTAATTATGAAATTATCCGTAATAATAACAAAATAGTGAATTCATTTATAAAACAAATGAATTAATCTATATTCATTCTCACATTCATTAAGTTTCTAAGAAAGATATTTCAACTTCTAAGAAATATATTTCAACTTCAATAGTATTTAAAGTGAGTTTTAGTGTATCCACCCTATCTTGGATAGACGATAGACAATGATGTGAAGTGTCACTCGTTCAATTCTCTCCCATGAACCATCCATGATTGAGGTGATAACATGATGAAGATGTAGTCGATCGTGCAAAGAAAAAGCCAGTTTTAGGGTAACATTTTTATATGACAAATTTTATTCTCACAAGAATAATTCAACATGGTTGGGAGATTCTTATACAATGGGGAATTTTTCTACAATCCTTCTAAAATGTAAGTGTCCTTGAATAAAAGAAAATTTCTTTATGAAAATTTTCATTTAGTTGAAAGGATTTTTTAGCGCCAACTTTTTACTATGCAGAAATTCTCTAAAGAATAATTCAACATGGGTGGGTAGTTCTTCTACTCTAAATTGTAAGTTCCTTTGAGCAAAAGAAAAACTCTTTATGAAAATTTTCATTAAGTTGAAAGGATTTCTTAGCATTAACTTTTGTAATTCAAAGCTAAGATGAGGAAGCTCATCAACTTTTGTAATTCAAAACTAAGATGAGGAAGCTCATCAACTTTTGTAATTCAAAACTAAGATGACGAAGCACAAGATTTACAAGGAAAACAAACAAAATACAATATTTTATGTCAAATGGTCATGGAGGACATGGATACTGAAATAAATAAATAAAAAAAGCAGTTTTAACTTGGAACATATAGGTCAAAATGTTCTCTTCCCTACAAAGGTAAATACAATGTTTGAGATGATTAGCATACTCAAAAGATAAAATTTAAAATTTCTACTTGCAAGCAAGTAACACCCCTTCCATATAAAAGCTTCAACCACATTGAATGCTAGAAAAACAGATTATTAAGAAATTTCCTAATGGCAAGTCGTCAATGCTAACCACTAGTGATAACATATATCAATTCCCTTTCAAACTGTTGTTAATTTTTCTAAAATGTCTCATTATTGCTAAGAATGTTTACTTCATCTATATGAACTCAAACCACTTATTAGAAAATAAAATTAAGCACTTTAATTTTGGGAAAACCAATAATTAAAGATATAATTAAATTATAACAGAATACTTAAATACATTAAGAATGATTAACCACTTTATTGTGAAATAGGACATGTAGCTTATTACTATTATAAATTTACATTGAGAAGGAGACCAAATATTCTTGTTGAGCATTCATGAGATGGATTGAAGCTATTTTTTTCTTCTTCTTCATTTGACAGTTGTTTTGTGTTGTCCAAAACTTTGAGGTGAGAACTAAGTGGATAATCTATGGAGTGTTGGGAGAATCAACTATGGAGATTTTTACTATGTGATAGATGGAGTGAGAAAGAACCATACAATAACACAATTTGTTGTGAGATTTTGGTGCTTAACAAATTACATTGATTGAGTTGTTTGAAGCTACATGATTGAATTGACTCAAAACCTCTAAAAATAGATATGCAAATCTTAGTTCACACATACATGATTGAAACTTTCTAAATTACAACTCTAGCATAATTGCAACATATTAAATTTAGACTATTTATAAAATTCCTAAAACTGCATGCTAACTGAATGTCACTTAGAAGATAATCTCCAACGTTCAAAATATTCTAAAATATTATGTAGAGATTAAATCCATAAGTCATTAATAATTAAATTAAAATTATAAATCCCTATTCCAAAATAAATACACATGCCTATATAATTGAATATCAATATACATTAATTTAAAAAATAATTTGAATCACAAAAATATGTTTAAACAAATGATTATATAAAAAATTAGCATGAAAAATGTATAACAAAAAATCCTCAGGTGAAAACCTTTCTCAACATCCTAACCCTGGAAAGATATAAAATGTTGATACTCAACTTAAATTTGGAATTATTTAAAAGCAATATTGGAGAGGGCTTGTTTTTCTCAAATGCACTTAAAATTTAGTAGGATTGTAGAAGAATTCTTAAGCAATGTTGAATTATTATTGTGAGAATTTTGCATAGTAAGAAGTGCTATATAAAAATAATAGGGTAAAACTCACTTTAAATACTATTGAAGTTGAAATATATTTTTTAGAAATTTAAATAATATTGAAGTTGAAATATATTTTTGACAAAATTAAGGAATGTAATAATGAACATAAATAAATTCATTTGTTTTATAAATAAATTCATTATTTTACTATTATTATGAATAATTTTATAATTAATTAAACATATAGGTTAACCTTATAAGGTTTTTTAAAAATATTTCTCATTCTTTCCTTCTTTAGGTATTGGGATCTTTTGGTGCTCAATGTATTTAAGCAAACTAAGTCCCATTCAAATTCATGATAAGTACACGTTCATGATAACTAAAGATTATCTCACTTTTACATTCCAATTTTAATTTTTAATTCAAAAATCTAGAAAATAGAAAATCATAAAATATTTATGAAAAAACTTACCAAACACATTTAAAATATAGTTACATTGTACCAAAAAAAAAATGCAGAAACTTCAACACTATATAAACACATTTACAAATTGGAAATTATTATATTAATTTTTTCAACTTTCCTATAAATAAATTTTGCTAATTTTATATAATTCAAAATTCTCTTAGTAATTAAAAATAAACTATATATTAATTTGATAATTATCATTAATCCAGATAAAAAACCACTCTATAAATTTGTTTATTTTATTCATTTGAATTATGTAATAAATATTATTATTTAATGATATTTCCCCTTAAAAAAATTGAGAAATATAAATCTTATATCACATTGGTGTGCATTTTCTCTTCTCAACTTATTGTCTATATTGTAGTCATTTTCCATAAAATTTAATATATGTTTTTTTTATTTTCTGACTTTTATTTTCCATAAAATCAAATTTTCTTTTGGTTTGCCTGATTTTTACCCAGTAGTCATATAATATAATTAGCAAGTCAATTTCCTAAATTAAACACATGCATTTATTTGGAAACTCATTTATTAAAATGAATTTTTTTTAGGTTGCATAGATGCAGCAAGTCAATTTCCTAAATTGGACTCACACATTTATTTGCCAATTCATTTTATTAAAATGAATTTTTTGGGGTTTTGCAAGTCAATTTCCTACATTACACGCACTCATTTATTTGGTATCTCATTTTATTAAAATTAATAAAAATTCAAGTGAAAAAAGAAAAAGCATAGCCAAATCACAACTAGCAGTGAGTCCCTACCTTTGGGGAATGTTTCCATTAACTTAAGGGTGTATTGCAAATGCTGAGTGTACAGAGTGCGATGCATGAGGAGCTCGCTAGATGAAATATATGATGAACCCCCTGATGTGTAAGAGTACACCAAGGAACGAAGACAGAATGATGTTAGGGCAAAACAGTACATAAGATTATTGTTGAACTGAGTAAAACCTGCAAACTATAGTGATTTGGATGTGGAAAATATGCCAGCGTATTTTATTAAAATGGTTAAAAAATCAATTGACAAAAAGAAAAAACATATACACATCGTAGAAAATCACAGCAAGCACTCCATGTGCCCAATACCCTGCTCATTTTACTAAAATAATAAAAATTCACTAAAAACTACAAATATATCTGAAATAATAATTAATAAAGAAGAACCGTTCACAACCAACCTAAGAAAAGTAACAAAACAAGCAACTTCTCCGCTCAAATCGAATCAAATCAAGTTGTAAAACACAGATGTTTTATCTTTCCCTCGACAAGATCGACTCCTCTCAACGGGTTACTTATAACATCAAAACTATGATGCATGCAACCAAAAAGACCAACAACCCACTGCAAACCTTGGCGGTGGCAGGGAGAAATGAGGTGTTTTGGTGCTTTTTCTGGCTTCAAAGGCTTTGATGCCTCTATGATAAATTACTAGCTCGATTCCATCATGGAGATACGTGAGCCCTTTGGGAGTCCCAAAGAAGATCTTCTTGCACTACGACCAGCTCAAGGTTCGGCCATCGACTCCCCTTCAAAGAGATGTTCATCTAGACTGTCGCTGGGCATGTAATCATATATCATAAAGTGCTGGTGCCCCTCCCTTTTGTCATTATCTATGCATCAGTCTCTTCAGACGACGAGATTCTTGTGCCTGATGTTGATGCCGTTCATGGTCTCCACCTCATTCAGGAATTCAGAGGTCTGGCGTGTAGTTTTCGATTCTTTTCACCGTGACTCTCATCAAGCCTTCCTTTTAGATGATGCAGAAGATAAAATTTTGGTAGGGATGGTCTCTGTTATTTGATGGACCCTCCAGCGTAAATATTGTGTGCTTAATTCTGGTGTAAACTGTTAAACCGAGAGAGGGAAAGTGACCAAAAAAAGCCTTTGGACAGATGTCAGGTGTCAAGTTCAGAGGAGAATGTTACTTTTATCTCCAATGACCTTCTTAAAAACCAAACAGATGTCAAGATGAGAGGAGAATGTTAGTTTTATCTTCTCCAACGACCATCTTAAAAACCAAATTGAACTTTCAGAGAAAAAAAAAAAACATTAGATAGATATCAGGCTAAGAGAAAAAGCATATATGTCAGGCTAAGAAGAAAAGGGTTGACCAAAAAAAGTGTGTGATTCAAAATAAAAGGCCTATCGGCCTAATTAGTTAAAAAATCTCATTTATTTGGAATTGGGAATTTCAAAAGTAACGATTCCTTTAACTGTTATTTACTAACTAATTCAACTATAAGTATAATCACAAGGTTACAAATTCAAATTAATAAATAATAAAGAACCCATTTGGGCAATACCCCTTTCAATGACCCAAGATCTTGGTTTATAGATGCATGGGACTAGCTCGCTTACGATATGGCTTGTTAAGGATATCCATTCTCAAAGTAAGTAAGCAATAAATGAACATAAATACAAGGTCAAGTTTTCTGTTAAGGATTTCTTATATCCCTTGATCTCTTTATATCTCTTTTCCTTCTCTTCCTTCTCTTCACATGGACTCATGCTTTCCTATTCTCTTTTGTTCTTCCCTATTTGCAATTTGTTAATTATATTTATCTTAAAATGTTCCATTGTGCATTTTTACAATTATTTCCGCATAGGTTCAGGTTCATAACCAATTGAACTTTATATTTTCATTTAAGTCTAGGGATAAATTGGTATTTTACATCCACCAAACAATCCTTAAATTTTGTATCATCCTAAGTGTGATTCTCAATTTTTAAACACATTATGTAAATTATATTTACAATGCACAACATTCACCTATTGCTAAACATATCAAACTTGAAGCTTTAGTTGATTTATAGTATCCAAAATTTCAAAATAAACATGGGTATGCCTCTAGCAATATATATTATAGCTTCTAGGTTGCTTCTTCACCATTGAAGTGCTTCAATTGAACCTTTACTTATATTATAGCTTAATTTTAAAACATTGTTACCTTCTTATCTAAGGTGCTTGGTGGTTATAGATGAAAATATTATTTTGATTTCACTTATATCAAATCCTAATCAATAACATGGTTTGGATTGGTTAGGATTGTGACCATACTTTTAGTAGAGACACATGAAATTATTTATCATATTTTATTCACATAGGTAAATAAAACATGTATGGAATAATCACTACCCTATTTGGGATTTTGAAAGGATCAAAATAGTTGGTTTCTATCTTAATGCAAGTCCCTAACTTTAAGGCAACAAGAGGGTTTTGGTTTGGACACTTGGGAATGCAAAGGTTTTCGGTTGTCACTAAGAGGTGGATATTGTTGTTGGCATGAGAATCTCAAACTTTCTGTGAGTGTGGCTTTGGCTTGGGCTTATGGGGTTAGGAAACTTATGGATGTTATGTGGGATAGAAAGTCTGATATCTTTTCCTAGTTGGCAGGGTGGCACATTCAGTATGCTGGTCCCAACAAGAGCACCAAAATTAAGTGACCATAACAAAGTATTCTTCTTGTTATGTTTAATTTATGAAAATTGGGTAAATCAGATTTATTCTATATGCTTCTAATATCTTTCCACAAATATAACTTGAGATGCTAAATATTTTTTTCTCTCTTGTCTATGAAATTATGGAAGTTTGTTATAGTTTGAGGACCCAAAATCGATTCTTACGAATTTCATATTAATCCCATGAGGAATTACACATCATCTTTATACTTCATTAGGTTGTAAAAAAGATCTATTGACATAATAATAATTAGTATAAAGAGTTTAATTCTTTTAAAGACATTAAATTCAAGAAAATGATGATAGTAACATTATTCATATAATACCCCTGATCGGGGTGGCAGGAAGACGTGAATATGATGACGAAATTAATATGACAGTTAAGGCATGAAAGGACAATGGGAAGGCCAACCTAGATAAAGGCAAGTAGCATGGTACAATGAATGAAGGTGGCCACGTGCAAGGGGAGCGAAACTTCGTTCGAGGTTGGTGGCACGCGAGAGATAGAAGTAATCTATGCAGGAGGAACTGCAGGGATTATATGCACCTAGTTTGGGTTATTGCATATATTGTGAGGGAAACAGTGAGGCAGTGTGCGTCGAAAATGAGGAGGGAAAATATTGGCACAGGAAACATGTGACAACATTCCGAAGAAGAAGGGTATGTGACTATATTTTCTTATCAAATTTTGTTACAAATTTCTTTTTCTGAAGGATCTGTAATTATTGTGGGTACTAAGAAGTCTCGTGCACACAAAAATGTCTGGTTGTATGCTTCGGAGTCAGGAGGGACCAGAAGGGCAAGGTTATATAGGGGTAGGTTTATTTCTCTGGTATTTGGGTTCATGTTGTGTAAAATGAGGGATGGAGACCCAGGTAGAAGTTTAAGCGAACGGGTAGACCTGTACAAACTCAAGCTAAACATCAACAAACTGGGGAAGAGAATGGAAGTCATGAAATTGACATAACGATCCGATCATCGAGGTGAGCCTGTCTGAGGAAGTGAATAAGGAAATACCTCTCCGAGAGGAAACCCAACAAAAAATGGGAATTGTGCGGAGATGGTGAGGCCAGCGTCTTAGTTAGGGTGGCATACTTGTCATAAGGTAAGTGAGGGTCTGCCGCAGAGTCATCAGATCGCTCTAGGGGGTCAGGGCGCAGAGTCTCATGGGGAAGTTAAAGTGGCAAGTGGGGTTTGTTTATACTATAACCGCAACACTGAAATGTCAATCCTGGTCTCTATGAATTCATGCTCTATCTGTGTGACACCCTCTGGAAGGCAGCGTTGAAGCATTGGGCCTCCAACTATAAGGAGATAGTATAATATGGCTCAGGAAAAAGCAATGAAGGAAGAGAGTGGAGGGGGCACTCGAAGGCAGGCGTGGAAGAAAGGTCAAAAAGGGAACATTGAGGCTCCAGCGAGTGCTCTGAGATATATGGGGCATAACCCTCAAGCTGATCATATTGTATAAGAAACCTTGACATATATTTAGGAAATCCCACATCAAGTCTGGAAGATCATAACTAAATGGGAGGAAGCACTCGCTGGGAAAGTTGAGGAAGAGGGAGTACATGTGAAAGAAGAAAAGATTGTGCCGGATCCCAGCAATACCAGAGGAAGAGTTTCCCAATATCAATAAAATCTGCAATTATACTCACCTATGAAGCACCTAGTGGCTAAATCCATCATGTGTACGACTGAATTCATGCAATTGCAATGCAGGAAATTCAGAAGGAGTTTCAGTTGTTGTAATTTCAAGTCCAAAGATAGAACGTGAGAAAAACAGAATTGAACAATTCTTGAAGAACTCACAACAAACAAAGATTCCTGGGTCCAGTGCCAAAGACCCAACACCAATTGACTCCTCAGAAGGTTGAGATAATTGATGTCATGTTTCCTATACTATTTATATGTCTTTATGCTTATGTTTATGTTTTTGAATTATGTCAGTATTAGTAGTGTGTCCAGCATGTCTAACTATGTCAAAGTCACAAACATTGCGGCTACAAAAGCTGAGTATGACAGATTGAAAGCTTTTTGTTTCTGGATGGCTTACAATTTCTTTCGATGGCCAAAAGATCTTGTTTCCAAACATCGCATATTGAGGCCACATAAGTTAATTCTATAATATAATCTGCCCTTTCGAAAATGAATAAAAAACCAAGTACTGCACAACTTCCAAAAAATACATAATTCATATAATAACTATTTTTCTTAAAATTATATATATTTCTTTTCAAAAAATAATAAAATAATTTTAATGTAATTTACAGAATAAATAATTTTACTATAATATTATATATATATATATGAAAAATGAGAAAATAAATAGTAATAAAATAAATGTGTTGAATAATGAAAAATATAAATATTAAATAATTTTGTTAACTTTTATATATATATATATAATTTAATGTTAAAAATTTTAATCTTAAAATTATTCTACCTCTAATATATATATATATATATATATATATATATATATATATATATATATATATATATATATATATATATATATATATATATATATATATATATATATATATATATATATCTTATAACAAATAAGTCTAAAATATTATATAATATGTCTCAAGTTTTTACTGTATTTTAAATCTTTTTTAACATCTCGTTAGATAGTAATACATCTTTTTAAACATCTCATTATATACTAATACATCTTTTTTTAACTTCTCATTAAATAGTAATAAAGTAAAAATGTTGAAAGATGATATAAGATAAATAACTCGTGAATTATTTTTTTCATTATTCAACACATTTTAAGTTTTTGGTTTAAAGTAAAAATAACTTTAATTTCACTATATTAAATATTATAAATAAATAATATATTTTTAATAATTTTTGTTCAATTATATTACTAAAATATATTTATATATTAATTTTTTCATTTATAATATATTTATATATTAAATTTACAAGTATCTAGAAATTGATATTCATCACAAGTTTAACTGGAATTATAGTATTGACAAAAGGATTAATGGAGAGTGGAAAGCCTATTTTGGTCTTGAAAATAACTGCAAACCATATAGTGTGGGATTAAAAAAAGCTCCTCTTTGAAACTTTAGTCACTCGTGTTATCTTATATGGATGTGAGGTTTGGGGTTGCAGCATCTCTAGAGAATCCTAGAGAAAGATTGAGAAAATCCGAAAGCATTTTATAACGTATAACCTCATAATTAAAAGCAATACACCTTATCTTATTCTCCTTATAGAAGTAGGTCTTTCCCCTATCTAGGGCTTATCTAGGACTAGGCTCCTATTGTAAAAGCACAAAATCAATAACATGGGAGACCATAGGATTTCTAAGCTAGCTTTAAATTCCAGCCAAAACCACCTAAGGCTAAAACTAGGTTGGTATAAAGATACCAGGGCCTAGTTAAACCATTGGGAGATTGATGAAAATGTTGCACTGCAAAATATTAACAACATTAAAAGTACTGTTACTTCTAATTTTAAAGAAAAAAAGTGGTGTGAGAAAGATCTAGAGGCTAAAAGAAAATTAGTATATTTGAAGGAGGTCATCAACCCTACTCTAGAAGATCAAAATTATCTCTGTGTTTTAACTAGATCAAAGAAATATTAATAACATAAAAAATATTGTTACTTCTAATTTTAAAGAAAAAAAGTGGTGTGAGAAAGATCTAGAGGCTAAAAGAAAATTAGGATATTTGAAGGAGGTCATCAACCCTACTCTAGAAGATCAAAAGTATCTCTCTGTTTTAACTAGATCAAAGAAAAAAATTAATATAGCCAAGATAAGAACGAACTCTCATGAGCTCCATAGTGAAACAGGTTGTTGGGCAGTTCCTAAAACACCATGGGTGTAAAGGATCTGCCATCTCTGTGAGAATACAAACATTGAGGATGAAAATCAAATCCTATTAGAATGCCCTGCTTACACCCACATTAGATCTTAGTTTCACAATCCTTGTTGCAATACCAACCTTCCTAGCCTTTTAACATGTAAAAATTATAGCGAGCTCGGGACACCTAAGGACATTTCTCTCCAAACTCTTTGAACATAGGAATATAATTTTAAAACAAGCTAAATCATTCGTTTCATTAGGTCCAATAGTAAACGTTAACTATCATCTTCATCATCATCAAAAAAACATATTTTATATATTACTTTTTTAATCAATATATTAAATTATTTTACATGGTCAAATCAACATTATCCAACCTTTATTATATTATTATTAACATCACTATCATTTTTTTTTCTAAGTGTTAAAATTGATGTACTCATTTATCAATCAAATCAATGCATCAAGAAAAGTTATGCATGATTATTAAACTTGATTGCTATCTATTAATTTAACTTTTATTATATTATTAGTTTTCTATTATTATTTCTCAAAAAAATATTTTTCAAAAATAATTTACTTATTTTGTGTAATCTAATTTTCCCTAAAATATATATGTTTTAGTTCTAGTGCCACTTTTATATAAAAATAATGAAGTGACAATAAGTCATTAAATGTTATTTGGTCATTGAATCTCAATGTTGAGCTAATGAATCTTCCACCCACCAAAATTATATCTACTTCATGTAATTTTTTTATTTTAAACTTAAAAAATACAATCTTAAATATATTATAAATAGTTATATTGTATTAAAGTTTCATAATATTTATTTATTTATAATTTATTATAATTAATTTATATAAAAAATATAAGTAATTTCACTTAATATTATTCACTCTAATAATAATATCTTTATTATAATGATATATGTACTTACTTACTTTTAGTATAAATTTTATTTAAATATGAGTAATAATATTAAAAAAAGTTAATTTAAATTTAATGAATTTTTATCTTTTAATACTATATAATGCTAAATATATATTTTTTATTTATATTTTAAAAATATATTAATTTTAATCTTTTACAAAAATATATTTTAATATAAATATTTATAAATATATTAAATTTATTTTTTATTCAACTAATAATGTTATCATGAAATATTTCAAATTTTATTACAAATTTGATTCTAGAATTTCTATCAAAGAATCAATTAGTTCTATTCAAGAGAATTCAAACTGCATACAGTCTATTCCCCTTCTTGACCCTAAGCAGCTTTAGGCATAAGCAAAGAAATTAAAAACTCAATATTTGCATTTGGGATGCAACAGGGTGGGAATCAGTGCTTTAATGCACCAAGGGTTAGACACATATGTCCTAGCCACTGTGAGAGATTTGACTCAGAATAAGTATACTGATTCTATAATCGTGGGAATTGTCGCCCCTCTCTCTAATGGCCTAGTATGGTTCGATTCTTATCCAAATTTTTCAATCTATGTCTTTGACGAAACAATTGATAAAAACCTTCAACTGCAAATCCAGACCTCAGGATTTGATATGTTGAAGAAAAGAAATAATATAGCCATCTGAACTAGAGGATGTTTCAGACATACAAACACCCTTTACCCGGTTGTCCTCCATACACCCAGTAGAGATTCAAAAACGAGTGTGGTTGTTCTAACCGATTCTAAAAATCAAAAGGTAGAACACCAAGCCATCAAATGGGAAGATATGAACTTCTCAGAACATTGAGCCATTCCAAATCCAAAACCCCTCTCTGAAAAAAGTATCACTTCTGCTAATATCAGAGAAAACCAATCCTTTGTTGTTTTGTCTTCTCCCCGAAGATCAAGCATCGACAGAAAAAGGATTGAAGAAGCTTGCCAAAAATTTTCCTTATATAAAGATCCTCAAATTGTAGATACAAATTGTTCAAGTACAGTTTTAAATTCCTATAAACATATTTATTTATTTGAGTTTGCCCGGATTATGAATTTCAATTTAGTTGAAGTTTGTTGTCCAGAATGTAAAAGTCTTGTCAACCTCAGCAGTCTAGCCGACCTTTTCATTCATGAAAATCATCATCTCAGGATGGGTGAAGCCCCGGCTTCCACTTCTGTTAACACGTGTCCTAATCCCTAGTGTTATAACATTCCTTTTCCTCATGAGTCAGACCACGTATTGATGATGCATGAATTACCTTCTTTGGAAAATGAAGATCCAAGATTGACTGAAATGTTTAGTAGAATGAAACCACCAAATATGCCCAAATATGGTCTTGGCTATCTTGAACAGATGAATGAGTTAATCCCTCAGTCTAGATTTAAAGAGCTTCCTAAAGACTGCAAGAAACCATCTGTCACAGAGATGGATAAATTCTTTACTCTCATGGATGGATGCAGAAAACATCTGGTTGCAACCCAGTGGATGAAAGAAATGCTAAACTGGGATATATTTACCCATCCTGAGGCCGAGTCCTTTGGTCTCACCCATTCAAGTGAAGAAAAGATGAGATTGTCAGAAGAATGGAAGTAGTACATGGAAAAATCAAACTCCTGGATATCCTTTTATTCATGGAAAAGAATGAAACATTTTGAGACTGTCTTGATGACTGACACATCGACATCTTCTTCTTAGCATTCTTGATCAGCATTAGATGGTAGTAATATTGAGACTACTACTACCTTCCCTCCGTACAAAGGAATCATCCTAGGAGAAGCTCAGAGCACTGCAAAATCCATTCCCCTAGTATTAAATAATGATAATTCTCTTCGTATAGATGGAAGAATACAGAAAGCTAGTGACCAGTTAAATTGGTCAAATACAGCCATAACAGGTCTTGAAAGCAATGTTGCCAAGACTATATTTGTTAAGGAACAATTTGATAAGTTACAAGTCTTTGTAAATGATGTGAATAGTACTCTAAACAATATTCAGTTTGAGTCTTCCATTTTGAAATCTTATTCTAGGAAATCCCTAAGAAAATTAGAAGAAGTAGAATGAAAAATTGTACATGAAGCATATTCTACTCGAGGTCTCATCTCTGAGCTTTATGAAAAGTTTGAAAAGCTAAATCCTTCCAAATCAAATAACCCTGTTCCAGCTTCTTTTTTACATAAAAGAAATGTACATATTCAAAAACCTTTCAACCCTGTTGACAAATTTCTTCATTTATTTCCAAGAGAAGTTGGACAATATTCCCAAATAACTTCAGATGAAAAAGTCTCCCTTTCCTCTCTATTCAAAGAATCTGATAAAGAATCAGAAGCCCAGGTCCTCCCGGTCTTTGAGCCTTTGGAAAGTAAGTATACTAGATATTTTGCACTGGACCTCAGTTGCATGGGAAAACATCCAGAATCCCATGGATTCTATCCTGACTGCCATAGGGAATGGAATGTAGACAAATCAGCATGGGCCAAATCAGATAGATGATAGATCTAATTATCAATGAATATAAGCTCATGTGTCTCAGAGGGAAAACTGAAGGTGAAGCATGCAAAACTCTTATACAATGTTTTACTAGAACATTGTTAAGATGGTGGGAAGTAGAAACATCTCTAGCATTGATCAGCAAAATGGAATCTGAAATCTTAAAGGATGAGGTAGGAGATGTAATATTCAATACTAATGGCACACCTACTAATAATATGATTGGAGTTGTGACCATCATGATCATTTAACATTGGTGTGGTACTGAGTCTATTGTTACAGAAAAAAATGAAATCATACTAATGAATTTGAAATGCATGAAAATGAGCCAATATGAAGACTTTCATAGGGATTGGATGCAGAGAATCTTTCTGGTGAAAGATCCCAAGAACCTCCTATGGAAACAAGTCTACCTTGCATCTTTACCTTCAAAGCTTGTAGACTTTATCAAGTTGCAAGAATTCTTTTAGTTTCCTTTTGAGACATACACTTGGGGAGAAATCTATTCAATCATCACTAAAGCTTTAGTTACTTTGTGTACTATCTTCAAAATGAATAAATCCTTAGAAAAGCTTTCAATATTTCGAGATAGTAAATCTATCTGTAGCAAGTATGGTATCACCATTGATGACCCCCTTGTCAAGCGAAGAAAGACAAAAAGAAAGGCTAAAAAGGCTCAAAAACAACAAAATTTCATCAGTAGAAATAATAGGAGAAGAATCTCCTCTAGGCCATCTTAGAAAAAGGGATATTATAAATATGTCCCCAAGACACACTATTATAAGCCATCAGATATTCATCTAAAAATTCATAAAAATGAAAAGATGAATCAAATCACATGTTGGTTGTGTGGTAAGCCTAGAAACACTGCAAATATATGCCTTGATGGTCATGAATCAAAGAAGAATAGAGGCAAGAAATCTCAGCCTCCAAATAAAGGAAATACAGTGGTTAAATTTGAAGATAAATGCAGAAAGTGTGGGTCCCCACATCACCAAACACAAAATTGTCCAGGTTTGGTAATTCAACAACAACAGGTTGTTGATTATTCTTCTAATACATGCAGCACATCTTCCTCTTCCAGCTCTTCAGTCGAAGAACTACAAGCTCATTTACAACGTTTTTGTTCAGATTCTGATGATTATAATTGTAATTATTCTTCTGATGATGAATCTGAATCCTCATTTGATATCTATATAGCAGAACAATTCAATTCCAAACTAAAAGTTCTTATGGCCCAGACAAATGATGATGAGCTCAAAATATTTGCTCAAATTCAGGCAATGGAAGAAGGAGATACGAAGAATAAACTTCTTGAGACATTCATGTCACAAGTATCTTCCACCAGCAAAAGTGCCAGCAAAAATCCGCTCTTCATAGAAGCTTCTTTCAAGTGCAACACCAAATCCTATCAACAGGATCAACTGCAGAACAAAGTTCGTTCACTCACTTTGGGGTCCGAGGTAAGTAGAGAAATACATATGCTCAAATATGAAATTTCTGTTCTAAAATCCCAAGTTGAAAAATTAGAAAAAGGAAAACAGGAAATGCCACTATCTATTTTCGGACACTGCACCAACTACACTCTGCACAATGCACCCTTCACAGAATCTAAAGTTGAAATCCTTGAAGCAAAAAAAGATCCTACATTAGGATTCAGAGAGATGCGTGTTTTGGCAATAGAATATCAGCAACATCATGTCCAGGTAAAAAATTTTATTAAAGGAGAAATGTTTTCTCTTACAGTACTTCTAGATTCTGGTGCAGATGTTAACATTCTTAATAATAAGTCCATCCCTTCCAAGTATTGGGTTTCAGCCTCCAGGAAAATTATAGGGTTAGGAGAAAAAACCCTACAATATGAAGTCCCTAAAGCTGTTGTCTGTTTTGACACCCACTTTATCAAATTGAAATTTGCAGTAGGAGACATTCCTATAGACTGTATGTTAGGAAATGTCTTCCTGGCAGCTGTTGAACCACATGGCTTGATAAGACTAGAAAATAACAGAGCTGGTTATTTTATCACTGTACCTACCTCGAGTGGAGAATTTAAAAGGATAGATATGCCCTACATCTCAAATCCTAGGGTATCAACTATGGTACAGGCCATGCAAGAGCTCAAAAAGGCTGAAACAAAATTGACTGGGCTCAAAGATCTCAAGTCTACTATCCACATAGGGGAACAGTTGAAGACCCCTAAAATTCAGAGAAAAATATCTGAGATCAAAAACAAAATTGAAGTAGAATGCTGCTTAGAAGAGCCCAATGCCTTTTAGCATAGAAAGTAGCACTTTGTAGAACTTCCTTACAAATTTTAATATATAGGTAGACCCTGTAAATCCAAAGCTATTCCCATGAACAAGGAATACAGGGATTTGTGAAAAAAAGAAATAAATCAACTTTTGAGCAGAAAACCGATCAGAGAATCCAATAGCCCGTGGAATTGCTATGGATTCTATGTAAATAAAATATCTGAACAAATCCGAGGAATCCCAAGGCTAGTAATCAATTACAAGCCTTTGAACTCAGTCCTTGTTGATGATACATACCCGATTCCTCATAAAGGGGATCTGTTGGGGAGAATAGCTAGTGCTAAAATATTTTCCAAATTTGAGCTAAATTCAGGGCTTTGGCAGGTTGCAGTTGTAGAAAAGGATAGATTCAAAACTTCCTTCAGCATTCCAGTAGGCCATTATGAATGGAATGTCATGCCATTTGGTCTCAAGCACACTCCATCAAAGTTCCAGAAGGGTATGGATTCAATATTCAAACCTTTTTCAGATTGGATGCTTGTGTATATTGATGACATTCTTATTTTTTCTAAAAATATCGAAGACCAATTCAAACATATACAAATTTTTATAAGGTTGGTCAAGCACAACGATCTGGTACTTAGCAAGAAGAATACCGAGATATTCTAGACCTCAGTAAAAATTTTGGGACACACAATCCAGAATGGGCAAATCTCCCTGTAAAGCCATGCAATGGAGTTTGCAAATAAATTTCCTGACATAATTCTTGATAAAACTCAGCTTCAAAGATTTTTAGGAGGTTTAAATTATGTTGGAAATTTTTATGAGGATTGTGCAAAGGACAAACCTCTGTTAAAGCAGAGATTAAGAAAAAATCCTTCACCTTGGACAAGTGCTCATACAGCTGCTGTCAAAAAAATTACAGCCAAGGTAAAATATTTGCCAATTTTATATGTTGCTGATGACAATTATTCAAAAATTGTTGAATTAGATGCCAACGACATTGGATGGGGAGGTGTATTGAAGCAAAAGAAGGAAAAATCAAAGCAGGTAGTCCAATTCGCCTCCGGAACCTAGAGCTCGGTAGAAAAGAACTACTCTGTGATAGAAAGGGAGGTAAAGGCAGCATGGAATTCCATTTACAAATTTGCAATTCATCTTATCAATAAGAAATTTTTGTTAAGATCTGATGCATTTGCCTTAAATAAATTCCTTACGAAGGACATTCAAAAACCTGGTGAAGCAAAATTCGCCAGATGGCAAGCACTGTTCCCAAATTTTGACTTTAATGTTGAACACATTAAAGGATCATACAACCACTTGCCAGACTTTTTAAGCAGGGAATTCATCCAACCTCAAGAACAAGAACATGTAATGGTGATAGTCATTGAATGGGACCAAAGTCACCAAAGGGAAATTCTGAGATCTATACCAAAAGACAAAAAATGGTTTGAATATAGAGATGAGTGGAAGCCGACATGGCAATTGAGAAACACCAAAGTTCTGGATGAAAATCTACAAAACCATACTTATATTATGAATCTTGTTCCAGAACGCCGAGTATATCCAAAAGGGAGCAAATGGATTCATGATATGATATATTCTAAAAGCATGTCAACATCTCATGAGGCCGAGCAGTCATTAGCAAATGACCTTTTGGATATGTCAGTAATCTGGTCAGAAGGAGGAGATAGATGCATAGTCTATCATAATTATATAGTTATCAATAGAACTAGAAATCCTGAGTGGACGTGGACTAATTTCTATCAATGGCCAGGAAATAATCCAAATCTGATATTTCTTGATACTATCTACAATTTCTCATGATATAAAAAGCTATGGTGGAATCTACACCAAGCTCAAATTTGGAGCAACTTGGATTATGCAACAAAATTTAGAGTGTGAATGGTTGTAGGATTGGTGGAATGATTATGGAATGAACAGAACAACCATCTATCCCATGCTCTATGAATCCTATTTTCAAAATGAATGTACATGGTGCATTGAAAATGGGATTGGTGAGTGTTTCCATACACCCTGTCAGACTGTAAAAGACCTTCGTCACCTACAAGATACTCAAATTTTAAGACAGTTCATGAGAAAACATCATGAATGGCTGGTGATGACAAATATTAAACACCAAATTGTTCTGAACAAGCCAATGATCGTCTAGATAATCTACACCAAAGAATGGAGTGATGAAACTTACAGAAGGTACATATTTCCCAGAATACAAATCCTTGATGAGAAAGTTTAAAAGTAGTTATTTTGGACTCCACTTCAATAAATTATCCACTATGTAATGTCTCCTAGTCACGAGATTAAAGTGACCGATTTTTCTCGAGGACTTTTCCAGTAAAAAGGTATCATCTTTTTAAATCATTAAAGTAGTTTTCTCGTGGCCCTTCTGTACCAAAAAGATATCCACTTCTTTTCTGGCACCCACATGTCTATGTCTGGAAGAGAAATCTATGTGCGGATGTCGCTTCGGCATTACCCAAAAGCAATGATTCTCTTTCCACGTCTTAGGAATTGTCAGATTAGGATTGATTGTTTATCCCCCCTCACATCCTATATAAGGAAGGTTAGGCTCATTCATTCGACATCGGGGAATAGAGAGTGAGAGTCTTAGAGAGTCGTAAGTTTTGTGTTTGAAGTCAAAGTCTGCAATCTTCCTCCTCTGCATTTGCAAGCTCTAAGCTTGATCTTCTTGCAACACGAATTTGTGACTCAAGTCTATAAGTCGATCTGAGAAGCCTGTGCATCAGTGTGCTCGGCACTGGTGAGAACCTAAAGTGGCTAGATGTATAGTCTATAAAGTCCTATATGTGTGTTTTATGTTTTCTTAGACTGAGTCTGTATACATCCAGGAAGCCGCCAGAACGCTATCTCATTCATTGAGAAGCAATCACTGATAAATGCTCGGACAGTCAATCTCAGGAAAGAAATCTGAGTCCATGAGATTTATGTAATCAAAATATTCTAATATCAATAAAGAGAAGAATTTTTTCGCATTCTTAAGTACTGAAACTCTGAACTTTTTATTGTCTATTGAGGTAGTATATGTCTCTCTTATTATCACTTGAGGTTCACCAAAGGTTCTCAAAAACTCCTAGTGATGCCAAGGTCGTGGAAGGCGAGGGAAGTCGTGTGAAGGCCGCTAGAGCATGACGGTGCAAAGTAGGTTCATGTATGGGTTCGTGTAAAGGATTGTAAGAGAGAAAAGATAGAGAAGAGACTCAACAAGGCCAATCAGCCTATTGTCACTGTTGCAAGCTTCGCCCTGAGAATCCCCTGCGTAAATATTGAGTTTTTAATTTCTTTGCTTCTACCTGAAGATGCTTAGGGTCAAGAAGGGGAATAGACTATATGCAGTCTGAATTCTCTTGAATAGAACTAATTGATTCTTTGATAGAAATTCTAGTAGCAGATACAAGATGAAAAGCTGATACATCTGCATATACTTCCACATAAATATTATATATACAACACTACTGTGTAATTGTAAAAAAAGCCTCTCATCAATCTAATGTGAAGTGACCATCCTTTAATGGTACAAGCACAACAAAGCACGCCTTCCATGTAACAAGAAAAGTGTAAACACATGGTTAAATTGGCAACAGCCCTATAAACAACTTAGGTTTTAGAATAATGGGTTGACGGTGCATCATTTTCTATGATTTTTTATCCCACTATTTCCAATTTAATAATAATATCAAGATATCAAAATATAAATTAATTCTTATATATTATTAAATATTTAGAAATAATTTAGTTAGTATTATATTTTTTAAATTAAATAACCTATTTTATTTCTATACTAAAGAGTTTTTACCAATCATAATGGTTTTTCAATAATGGTCAAATCTAATAATATTATATGTTAATAATGGCTTAAGTTATCCTTTCTTTTCCTTCTTTCATACGATTAATCTTAAAGAAACTTGTCTTTATTTTGTTGGCTTAAAGTTATATTCATTTTGCAATATGTATAAATACACAACGCGGGGATCTGGTATGAATACTAAGGCGATTCTTTTTGTTCTATGGAGTCTTTTATGGGTGGCTTACAACTTGCACCTTCCCCCTATCCACATTTATGGTGACTCAAAAACTTTCATCGATGTGGTAAATGGTCTCACTAATTTTGGCTCAATCGAGTCAAATATTTGCTTCAGTGCTTTCATTTCCCCCCTATCCAACACATCTTTAGGGAGGCAAGCACTTCGGTAGATTCACTTTCCAAGGCGGGATTACTTAAACAATTTGGGCCTATACAGGTGCAGAATTTTCATGAAGGACTGTTGTTAGACTCTTTTTCCATCTTGCTTCCTTAGCTTCAATTTTACTTGGCTTTGGCTCCTGCCTTCCTTTTTGTTCAGTGCATATGTGTGCATCTGTATATATGTTTTAGTTTTTTTTCACACTGCTTTCGTACTTATTCTGCTCATTGTTGGATGCCAGTAACTTCTAATGATTTTTCTTGTAAATATTTTGGGCATTTCTTGTGTGTTCTCATATCATTGTTTGAGACATTTGGCTACATCTGGAGGGTAATCTTTGATAAAATGTACTATTTTTTTTCTCTTAATATATAACAAATCAGTATTTTTTCCACTTTGAAAAAACAAAATACACAACACATGATCCCAGTCATATAACACATTATAGAAAGTTATCATTCATAGAAATTAGCATATAGCTTGATAGCTCAGTGAGCTTAGAGAGTCATAGTTCAAACCCTATTGATTAGGGTGGGTATTTGAACTTGGTGGACTTTTAAAATACAAATCCAATATCTGAAAAATCCGCCCATGTTATGAAAATCTAAAACATTAACATACTTGTACATACTTTATTTGTAGAGGTCGAAGTGTAGAACCTAAATTGTGATATATTCTATGTCGAAAGAAAAAGAATGCATTATAATTCAATAAAGAAAATGTGTATTTTCTTTAAGCATAACTAGTTTATATAATAAGAATGTGCATGCTTTCCTTCTATCTCAAGATAAAATACCATTTTCCTCTCTGTGATGCATCATTTTCTTTATACCTCATTGTCAATGTAAAGACATAATCACACTTTAGAGAGGACACTTCTTGAAGCTCATAAATTCCAAATTCATTGGAAAAATTGGGTTTGTGTTTTGGAAATTGAAAATTTGTGTAGCAAGAGGCATTGTCCTCTTTCTTTATTTATTACATCTATTTTTTATTTATATATACTTATTTATATACATTTTAAATATTTCATTGCATTTATTTTGAAATGACGCATGAAATCGAAATCTTCATATTCCAAACATATGATATCATGTATAAAATTTAATAAAAAAACTCTAAAATTGTTAATATAAACTTCCATGGAATTAATGCACCATCATCAATATACCATAATCTCAAAATTCTAGTAGACATGGCGAATCTTGGAAATTTGAGAGATATTTCTATAATCATAAACCCAATTCAATACTTTACTTCCTAAATAATAAATTGAATTATTGATAAAATTACGTAAATAAATATTCCATTGCACAAAATAACCTATAATATAGAGAGCAATGTGCATATTTAAACAAATTGAATCATGATGCAATTAAAATAAGTAAAGTATAGTAAAAAAATATACTTTCCCTTTTCATAGACCCTCATATCATTGAAAACACATGCACTGAGATAATCCATATTTCTATTGAATGATACATCTATCAACTTTTTATTGATAATTGAATGCAAGTACGTTTCATGGTTTTTGAGGAATCACCTCATAATAGTAGGGAAATCATTATACATTTAGAGAAAAATGTATGCAAAGTTTGTTTTGAAACGGCATGCTAACTATATTTAACACCTAGATTTCTAGAGGGTTTGTTTTCAGACGCCACAAAAGTGACCAAATGCAAGGGGTTGAGATGAAAACTATTGAATCCAACCACCCATAAGTGTCTACATAGGGTGTAATTCCGACCTTTAGCTAAATTTCTTCCACAAATGCAAGAAGGAATACTTTAGTTCACATGAATGATGCTCCATCATGTCCACCATGTCACCTTTGTGGTGGGTATTGATGTGTTGGGATTATCATATGTTTGTCTAATATGATCATTATCAACTAATAGGGTGAGACAATCATCTCATAATTAGGTGACCATATCTGGTAGTGGAATCACACCATCATTTAGTAGTGGTTGTAATTTTTATCTACATCTATACACATTGTGTAGCTAGATTTTCCATAACCTTTTAAAAAACATTTCCCATAATAAATTATTAAATAAAATAAATTCTAATTATTAATTTCATTACCCAAAATATCCATATTAAGAACACATCTCTAACAACCAACTCCAAGATAATTATTGAATATAATTGTTAACTAAAATTGCTTGCTCTCAATAATACTCTAATATCTTGTAAGTAATTCACCTCATTTTAGGTGTAATTTCCATTATTGCATATATTTACAACTAGAAGCATGGTCCCATCAAAAGTGTCATGAAATAATTAACAATGTGTAAACTTTTCTTACTGTGTAACAGAATAGTTTAGATGACAGTTTTTTTTGGAATTTGATAAAATAAAATTATGATAAAATTTTGATTAACAGCTGTAAATAAGATTCTAATAAATCTTTGCCAGATTTTTTCAAAATGTTTGCCAATTGTAAATCATTTTATTACTTTTTAAAACTACGCATAGACCTAACATGCGTCAACCACGTTCTACGAATCTTCGCACGTTTGAATTTTGTTATAACATTAAATGAATTGTGACCTTATCCTTCACGTTAAACATCGGATTGAGATAATGCGTTTGAACGAGTGATTGAGTGAGCATATGCCTCTTTTATGCCAACAAGATATTCCAACAATGACGAATGTTTTTTCACCGCCCTATTATAATATATTTGTTTTTAATTACAAGAAGGCACATCCCAGCAGCTTAAAGTTTGCATTGCATAAAACATGTAAATGGCACGATGTGGCCCACAAAAATTCAAGTTTAATTTATGTGATTAGCCTTGTCATATACGCTGTCCACCACAATAAAGTTAAGTTTAATTAAGTGATAAATCCAGTTATATAAACTCAATTGCCAATTTAAAATAATAATAATAATAATAATATATAATTTTTAAAAATGATAATTTTGTTTTAAATTATTATTATTATTATTTATAAAGAAATTAATATTTCAATTAAATATATATAAATTTAAATATACATGTATAAAAAGATATTAAAACAGCTAAATAAACAATAAGAGTACAATAACACTTTTAGATATAATATTTTTTAATTAATCAAAGGAGCATAGATAAATCTTAGTCTTTTTTTTCCTACTATTAAGAATATTTAGTTCATAATCTTTGTAGATTAAATTTCTCCCATCCACCTAATAATTATTCATAAAAAAATTCAAAATCTAGAAGTCTTATTCCAAAATAAACACAATATAACTAGTTTAATAGGCATTTATTTGATAAATGCATGTTATTTTTATGTATATTTTAGAAAAACGTGTATTTTGGCTCATATCATCAAAATTTTATAAATATTTACTAGTTTTTTTCTAAAAGTACTAGGCATCATTGATAAATGTTGTTTGGAAGTAATTTTTGGTTAGTAATGTTGTATATTGTTTTCAATTTTTTTAGTACATGTTAAAGTCATGTTTGGAATAAGTCAATGGTCTTAGCACTACTTTAATTAAAATAATGATTATCCTTCATCTTTAGGTTAATGGCATTGTTTCAGCATAGTCTAAACAACAACTTTTCCCAGAAAACATGATTTTGACAAAATTCGACAGAAAATTTTGGAATCTAGGTTATAGGTGTCAAGTTTCATATTTTTATGTGTGGGTTCTTGAGCGTGTTGAGTCCATTTCCAAGATTAAAAATAATGATACAAAAACTCCCAATCTTATGTTTTTTGAAAAACAAGATTGTCAAATTCTAATGAGAAAATCAGCGTGTAGAAGAAATTCTCGCCTACATAAACAAGTCCTATTACTCATAAGATAGATATACATTTAACTAGGAGTTGAAATATGTAATGGATATATGCTCTTGTAACACACCAACAACATATGTACTGCAATCAATGTTCAAAAGCATTTATCGAACTAGTTGTTGATGCATCCAAACATGGAAAGAAAGGAAAATGATTCCATTATTAACATATACAAATGAAAGTTCTCTAATGTATCATGTCCCACATATATAAACTCAACTAATACAATAAAACAAACCCTACTAGTTATGAGGTAACTCATAATGCTTAGAAACAATATCTACTTCATATTCATAAACAATAGAGAAGTACTTATGTTTGTAATAATTCTTCACCAATTGTGAGGAAAAAATGACCATTCCACCCAACTATAGACACTCTATTACAATGCCCATGCTTGAATCTACAAGGGAAAATTAACTATGGCAAGACTTTAAATCTATCTCGCTCAACTTAACTCACAAATTGCACACATACACATGGGCATTACACTTCAAGGATAATTTTAACTACAACACTCCCACTTAACTAGAATATTTTCCCCATAAATTTCACAACACTTGAAATGAGATCCACTTCAATGAACCATAGTCCTTTAGCTTACCTCCATTTCCCCTTCTAGCTCTTCATACACTCACCAAAGCATATCATCCACTAGGAATTCACTATTTCAACATCAATAATGGTTTATTTCCTCACAACCATTATCCACAAATCAATCAAGCCATCAACATAATCACAAATTTCCAAAATCTCGAGGATAATAAACAATGAAGTCCCCTTAAAAACTTCCTTTAAAATGAGACTACGTGTGGGATACTAAGTGTTCATATCTCTTGTCAAGGACATCCATTTCAAGGACAGAGAAGCAATAAATGAACATGAATACTTTGTTAGTATTATGTTAAGGACCCTTTCCATTCCCTCTCATGGACTTTCATGGATTGGTGCTCCATATTATCATTTCACCTTCATTGTTTGAAGTAAGTTGATTAGATTTGTATTTATTTTCAATGTAGATTCTTATAGTTCTTTTCACGTATGTCTAACTTCATATATGATTCAACTTTACATATACATTTAGGACCAAGACCAAACTAGGTTGTTACACCTCCCCTCAAACACCCCTCTCCTTCCCTCTTCTTTAAATTTTGTTAGCTTCTCAAGGTAATTCTTGATGTCTATATACATTATAGAAACTAATATTTACAATGCACATTTCGTTGGACAAAGCGACGTTCAAAACGTCGGACCACATTTCGTTGGAATTGCGACAGTTTACAAATGTCAGAAGAGCAACGTCCAAAACGTCGGACCACATTTCGTCGGAATTGTGACAGTTTACAATCGTTGGAAGAGCGACATCCAAAATTTTGGACCACATTACGTCAGAATTGCGACAGTTTACAAACGTCGGAAGAGCGACGTTCAAAACATAGGACCACATTTCGTCGTAATTGTGGCAGTTTACAGACATCGGAAGAGTGACGTTCAAAACGGTGGACCACATTTCATCGGAAGTGCGACATTTTACAAAGGTCGGAAGTGCGATGGATTGGGAAACTTCGGAAGAGTGACGCTTGTTTGGAAGTGACGGAAAAAGTGTCGATAGTGCGAAACTTTTTAATTGCGTCGGAACTGCGACGGTATGGTAAACCATGTTTTTCCCGCCCTCGAACTGTCGCTCTTGTGACAACTATGTGTCAGAATAGTGATGAATTGGCCGTCGGAATTTCGGCCTAATTTTCTAGTGTGTTGTTCTGGAATTTTCAGAAATTCCAACATGGTATCAGAGCTAGTTCAGGCTCTTTGAATGTTTCAAAGAAGCTGAAAGAAGAATAAGACTTGTTGTAGCTCTTCTCTAGCAGCGTGAAAGCTTAGCAGAAGATAAAGCTCAGGTATTTCTCAAAGAAAACAGAGTTGTTGTTTTTTGTTTAAAAGAGTTTGTTCTTCAGAAAAGGAAAGTCAGTTTGTCTAAGTTCAAAGTTCAGTTTAAAAGCAATGGCTGGACCAAGTACAGGTATGAGTATTGGAAATGCTCAGCTTCCAAAATTTAATGGAAAGAATTATGATTATTGGGCCATTACCATGAAAGCCCTGTTTTTCTCACAAGACTTATGGGAATTTTTAGAAGATGGTTTTGATGAAGCAGCTGATGAGCAAGCTTTTAATGCCTTAACTCAAGCAGAGAAGGATATATTGAAGAGCAATATAAAGAAGGACTATAAAGCCCTCTACTATTTGTATCAAGCAGTAAATGAGAGTGTGTTTCCAAGGATAGCAGTAGCTAAGAGATCCAAGGATGCATGGGAAACTCTGAAAGTAGCCTATCAAGGTATGGAGAAAGTTAAAATAGCAAAACTTCAATTGCCGAGGAGAGATTTTGAAACTCTCTGCATGAAAGAGTTAGATAATATAGACACATTTTTTACACATGTTATTGGGATGGTAAATCAGATAAGGTCCCATGGAGAAACTCTTGAAGAAAGAAGGATTGTGGAGAAACTTTTGAAGAGCTTACCCTCAAAGTTTGATGTAATAGTTACCACCATAGAAGAGACCAAAGATCTCTCAAAGTTCACGGTAGATGATCTTCATGCCTCACTGATAACTCATGAAAAGAGATTGAGCAGAGATGAAAACTCATCTCTAGAGCACGCCTTCAAGACCCAGATGCCTTCAAGAAGAGGAAAAGGTTAAGGAAGAGGAAGAGGAAGAGGCAAAATTGAAAACAGAGTTGGAAGGAATAGCCCTTCACATTCACATGGAAGGAGAAACAGTCAAAATCAGAGCCACGATCATTGCAACAGCGAGCAAGGTGGACACCAACATGCGCATGGACAAAGGTATGACAAATCCAATTTCCAATGTCATTATTGCAAGAAATATGGGCACTATGCTAATGAATGTAGAAAGAAGCAAAATGACATGAAAAATAGGCAGAATGCCAATGTAGCAAAAGAATAAAAGAACCCAAGTAATTTGTTGTTAACATGTAATGTAGCACAAGATAGAGAATATGATGTTTCGTTCTTAGATTCAGGATGTAGTAATCATATGACTGGAAACAGAGCAATGTTTTCCAATCTAGATGAAGAGGTTAAATCAGAAGTAACCACAGGGACTGATACTAAGATCTCTGTAAAAGGAAAAGGTAGAGTTAGTATTCGAGCAAGAAATAGTGAGCAAAAATTTGTTCTAGATGTGTATTATGTTCCTGGTTTGAAGTGTAATATTTTGAGCGTTGGGCAGCTCATAAACAAAGGTTACAATGTAATTTTCAAGGATGATGTGTGCACAATAAAATATATACCTCCAAGCAAGAAAATCATTGCTGAAATACAAATGACCAGTAATAGAATGTTTCTGCTCAAGCTCAACACTGACTTGAAGGGAAAAGGAAAAAGCATAGCAACTATAACTCAAGAAGCTTTTCAGAAGGAAGCGAAAGATGAAAATTGGTTAAGGCACCCGAGATTTGGACATCTCAATTTCAGAGGATTAAATTTGTTGCACAAAAAAGGAATGGTAAGAGGTTTTCCATTGATTGAGAAGCCTGACAACCTATGTGAAGGCTTCATCTTGGGAAAACAACACAGAGAAAATTTTCCATCAAGGAAAAGCATAAGGGCGAAAGCACCCTTAGAGATCATGCACTCAGATTTATGTGGACCGATGCATACAACATCAGTTTCAGGTAGAAACTACATGCTGACCTTTATAGATGAATTTACAAGAAAAGTGTGGGTTTATTTCTTAAAATATAAGAGTGAAGTCTTTCAGAAATTTTGCTATTTTAAGGCTCTTGTATAGAAACAGAGCGGGCTGCACATTAAAGTTCTTAGAACTGATAGAGGAAGAGAATATATATCAAAGGAATTTCTGCGTTTTTGTAGAGAGAACGACATACACAAGAAATTTACCACAAGGTACACACCACAACAGAATGGAGTTGTTGAAAGGAATAATTGAACCATAATGGAAATGGTGGGAAGCATGCTAAAGGAAAAACACTTGCCGAATGAGTATTGGGAAGAAGCAGCAAACTGTGTTGTGTATATTTTGAATAGATTCCCTACAAAAGCTGTGATGAACAAATTTCTAGAAGAAGCATGGAGTGGTAGAAAACAGGTAGTCACCCACATGAGATTTTTTGGATGTGTGGCATATGCACACATTCCTGACAAGTTGAGGAAGAAGTTGGATATTAAGGGGGATAAGTGCATCTTCCTTGGATATTGTGAAGATTCCAAAGGATACAGATTGTATAACCCATTTACAAAGAAGTTTGTGATAAGAAGAGATGTGCAGTTCATTGAAGAGGAAGCATGGGATGGAAGCATTGAGAAAACAATCAATGTTAAAAGTTGTTTATCTCATGATGAAGATGAGGAAGATGTGATTGAAATTAACAATTCATCGGTCACACAACCTCCACCAACACAAGGACGGCAAGGGACACCTAAAGTAGCAACGAGAATACCCTTGAGAAGAAATAGGAGTGCATCTCCAAGAACACCACATGGAGCAGACTCAAGTGCTTCTTCAAGCACAACTACACCAAATGAAAGAGGAACAAAGTTCAGAAATATTAATGAGATTTATGTGTAGGAAGCGGCAAATGAAGGTATGAATTCCTTATTTTCTTTGTATCGTCAAGTTGATGATCCTATTCATTTTTAATATGTTATTAAAGATAGAAAATGGATAGAAGCTATGGATGATGAAATTAATGCCATAGAGAAGAACAAAACATGGGAGTTGGTTTTTCTCCCAGAAGGTAAAGAAGTCATTGGAGTTAAATGGGTTTTATAAGACCAAGAGCAATGCTGAAGGTAAAATAGAAAGACACAAGGCTAGAATTGTTGTCAAGGGATATAAGCAGAAGCATGGGATATATTATGAGGAAATTTTCACATCGGTTGCAAGAATGGAAACCGTGAGAGTAGTGATGTCCATAGCAGCACAAAACCAGTGGAAAGTTTACCAAATGGACGTGAAGTCATCATTCCTAAATGGTGTGTTAATGGAAGAGGTCTACATTGAAAAACCTCTCGGATAGGAAAAGAAAGGCCAAGAACACAAAGTGTGCAAGTTGAAGAAATCTCTTTATGGGATGAAGCAAGCGCCAAGAGCGTGGTACAGTAGAATAGACTCCTATCTACTGGAAAATGGATTTGAAAAGTGTGAGGGAGAACCCACCCTCTACATCAAAGAAAAGGATGGTTGAATGCTCATTGTTGTGTTATATGTTGATGATGTAATATTCACTGGTAATGATGATTATCTTAGTGAAAATTTTAAAACAGTCATGAAAGAAGAATTTGAAATGACTGACATGGGTTTGTTGAGATACTTCTTAGGAATAGAAGTAGAACAAGATGAAAATGGGATTTTTATCTCACAGGAAAAATATGTTAATGAAGTTCTTGAAAGATTTAATATGCAGGAATGCAAAGCTGCAATCACTCCCACAGTGATGGGATTAAAACTCAGCAGAGAGGACAGCAGCAAGGATTTTGATCCTAGCTTGTACAAGAGCATAGTTGGCAGCCTCATGTATTTGACTGCAACTAGGCTCGACATAATGCATGTTGTTAGTTTGATTTCCTGATTCATGGAGAAGCCAAAGGATGCACATTGGTAGCAAAGAGAATTCTGAGGTATGTTAAAGGAACTAAAATATTTGGTGTTTTATATAATGCTTCAGAAAATTCAGAGTTAGTTGGATACATTGACAGTGATTGGGCTGGAAGTGTAGATGAACGAAAGAGCACTTCCGGTTATGTTTTTCATATGGGTTCAGGAGCCATTTCATGGGCTTCTAAGAAACAGCCGAATGTAGCATTATCTATAGCAGAGGCACAGTATGTGGCAGCTACAGCAGCAGCGTGTCAAGCAATTTGGATGAGAAGGATGTTGAGAATTTTATGCCAAGAACAGGTAAAAGGGACAGTGATTTATTGTGACAAATGCTCGCCTATTGCATTGTCAAAGAATTCAGTGTTTCATAAGAGAACAAAACACATAGATACAAAGTTTCACTATATCAAATAATTGGTGAACAATGGAGAAATTGTTTTACAAGATTGTAAAACAGAGGAGCAATATGCAGATATTTTGACAAAGCCATTGGGGCAGAAGACATTTGAATTTTTAAGAAAATGCTTGGGCATGATTTATAACCCAGCAACTGACTTTAAGGGTGAGTGTTGAAAATATTAAAGTCACCTGCTAGCCTTTGAGCAGGAAGAAAGGAGTACAGAGGCAGCAGCAGAGTTTGAGTGCACTGGACTGTGTCTTAAAGAAGAATGAGAAGAACCGTAAGAATGAAATCAATGTTGATGGGCCGCAACCACTATTGCAGAGGAGAATTAATTTTTTTATGGACGTAGCCATTTTTGCAGAGGGATGAAGACTTTAGTAGTTCTGAACTACAGAAGAACATAATTTATTTAAAATTAGTCCTTTCGGGATTTTAAGCCCTCAACAACCAGAAATGAAGAAAATGCGTTTAAACGACGAAGTTATTTAATTTTGGAAAATGCATGACAAGTGGTCCCCACCACTTAAGCGTCAATGGGAATTGCATGTTTTAACTTGCAGTGTCTTGTTGATGTGAATATTTGCGATGCGATGCGATCACAGTCACAATCGCATATCGCAGTTGATATGTTTCAAAACTTAAGTGTCTTGTTGATATGGTAGAGTTCCGTAAGCGGAACATTTTCATATAATACACAACAACTATTATAATCACCCTCCTCTTTGTGCCAAGGTCTGCGGGTGGTCCCAGAGACCACGCGACATTATATTATAAGATCACAAGTTTTTGAATCGTAACTCTTCTGAGTATGGCCTGATTGCATTTTGATGTGATGGACCCGATCCAGAATTGTGGTGCAGTTTATTTGTTCGATCGCGTCCGGTTCCCAATCGGAGATCACAATGTTTATGTTTTTGCCCGATCGCACAGTGTTTTATCCAGACCTGATCTATTGTATAGGGCAGAGTTTATTTGCCCATCGCATTCGTTGGTTAATCGCAATCGAAATTTTTTGGTTGGTCGTTTGTTTATTGATGAGCTCAGACCCGATCCAGTTTATGCAGCAGAATTAAAAGCGGCCATCGCATCCGGTTTGCAATCGCAATCAGAGATTTTATTTTGTTTTTTGTTTTGTTGTTAAGTCGCGGACCCGATGAATGTTTTAAATAGATTTAAATCACGCGTTCAAAGCGCAATTGTTAAGTGGGCCCGATAGTCTTTTAAAACAAACTTTAGTTTTATTTTTAATATGTTTTGTAATGTTTTTTTGTTATACGTGGCATATAAAAGCCATAACGGCCCGAGAGCCTATGAAATTGAAATGTTTTGTTTTGTTTTGCACAGTAGTGCGGGAAATGAAAAACATAGAAGCGTTGTCTTTTGAGATACAATTTTCTTTTGTGAGAGACAGTGAAGTCTTGGTTGTGCACTGCGTTGTAGTAGCAGTCACTATTTCAATCCCTCTGTTAGAGGAAGAATTTGTAACAGTTTTTTTTTGAAGAAATAAAAGTTTGTTTTCAGAGTTAAAACTCTGTCTCCTGTCAAGACACTTTAATATTTTCTTTGTTTTGAAGAGGGGAGTTTTATTCTCCATTTTTTGTTCTAGAATTTTCAGAAATTCCAACATATCCCATGATAATCTACAGATAATCGGTTTCGTCAGGTTTAATAAATCTATTTCCCCCCTTGTTTTCCATTTCACACGTATGGAATTGATAATCACGCTTGGCTTGTTCCGATTATTTCACCGGTAACAGAGGTCCTTCGATTGACAACACTCGAATTTCTACAATTTTGTTCGATGTGTCTATACCAGTGATGGGTTTATGTAAATTTTTACAAATGGGACATTTATCTAGCTTGAGCTTGCAGTCATACATCTTAGAGTCATGCCAACAATTTGTTTGTCCAAATATTTTTTTTATAACTCCTATTTAAGTACAATTTTAATATTTAATGACGTGGATCGATACCCTTGAGGGGTTTTGTTCTACTTCATTGGAATTAATATGAATGATATTTTTGTAATCCAACAGACTATATTCTATTACATTTTTCTTGTGGTAATTTCCACTTTAAGGCTGGTTGACTGGTCTATTATGTTTCTTCTTTCTTTTGGGCGAATGTGGGAGCTTTAAGGAACATAATCTTAATTTGGTGTGAAGCAAGTAATAATAGTTAATTTGTTATAAATAAATTCCTTCATGTGGTTTTTCTTATTGTTTTCCATTTATCGAAGTTATTCAGTTCATGCATTACTAAAAAAGTGATTAAGGTTGTTGTTCAATGTTAGAACTATATTGCACCCATTATTGAGGTTATGAAACAACCATAGATATTTCTATGAATCTACTGATTTAACATCTCATTACCTGTGTATTAAGGTGTTTAATATTAAGGAGAATTGTTGAGCACCACAAACTTTTTTCTGTTCATTTAGCTCACAGTATTCACTAATTCTAGTATCTATATATAAATTATCTTTTTTCTTCTTCATACAATAATAAAGATATGATTGAACAACATAATTTCAACTATCGTTTAGATTTATTGATGGTTCTAATTTATTGAAATTGAGTTTACTATTTATCTGTACGAGGTCAGGTTTACGCTTGATGTTAACTAGATTTTTTATTTTGTTACTCATCTCCTGCCAGACTTTTTGTTATACCCTTTTCCATAATTTACATGTGGGTTAAGAGAGCTTCTAACAGTACTGTCCTCGTGTCATATTATTTTCCTTACATTTTTTTAAAGAACTTGTTACCAACGATTTCATATATCCATTCTAGCCATGTAAATATTTATATTCAAAATCACTGTTATGATTTCCCAGGTAACGTAAATATCTTCGATCACAAATTTTGTCACTCTGTGCATACAAAAATACACTTCCATCGTTCCCTTGCATATACCACACCATTTTGTGGGGTCACGAGCATACACGTTCTACCTCAATCTGGTTTGAGAAAAAACCCATAACAAATTCCTGCCATATCATTAAGATGTCGAGGTTACTGTCAATCTCATGTCCTTCACGCTTAGTGAGACTCTAGAATTAGAACTCATTGGAAAAATATTCCTCCCTTATGAGACAATCCTAGTTATTACAGCTAATATCAATCAAAATTAACTTGTGTGAGCAAATAAATACCCTATCTGAGTATATCTAGAGATTCACCAATTATTACCCACTAAATTTGTATCTAACAAATCTAATAATTAAATAATATTTGTAATTATCAAGGATGAAAAGGACCCAAGAACAAAATATTTCATGTACATTTATCATCCATAAAACTGTATACAAAATTCTTAGGCTACTACTATTCATGTTATATCTACTTTCACAATTCAACATGCAATAAAAAGCTCAGCTATACACATGCACATAGCACACAAAAAATAACTGAGTATAACCATTATTATATCACCAAAAAAAATATTTAATTTTAATCATACAAAGGGCTTTTAAATAAAAGAGGGCATTAAAATCACCTAATATGTAAATTTAAAAAAACAACAACCAGAAAATGTAACCATAACCAACTCAATCTGCTTGGAATGAACAATTTTCCACCCAACCACAAACATTTCACCATAGGTTCTGCCCTAAGATGAAATATTCTTACTCCCAGAATAAACAACCTCTTGTGATTCTGGCAATGTCTTTTTATCCCTTACTTCCCTAGCAGAATTTCCTTAGGGGTGTCCCGCTTCATAGGGTCTACCAATCGAATAACCTAGGATGTTTTTTATTATTCAGAAATGTATCTTCCCTTTTCCATTAAAGCCAACCTTTTTCTCCCACGATGTTTTTTCACCCTTTCTCATTTTTTTTCCACACTTAGTGATTTAATAGATTTTTTTCATCTAATAATATTAAATCTCATCATGCAACCCCTACGTATTTTTAGGAGTAATTTAGGGAAGTTTTTCTTCATCTTATCCATCAATAATAGCTTCCGGATTTAGGTAACGATATCGTTAACTCAAGTGTTGTTTCCAAAGAAATTATCGAGTTTGTTTTTATTATTAAAATTTATTACACCACCATACTTATTTCAAATTGAGTTCACTATGGATTTACATAAGAATAAAAGGGTATTACATCCCCCCTCTTAAAAATAACACTATCATCGGTGTTTATTACTCAGCTGCCTCCCTTTTGGAACAATGATGGCTAGGATTCTTTCATAATATCCTCCCATTCCAAGGTATCATCCTTAGGTGTAAAGTTCCTCCACTACATTTTAACCCTAGCAACGACTCGATTCTGGAGCATGGCCTCTTTCCGATCCAGGATATAGAGTGGTTCTGGTAGAAGTTCTATGTTACAACTCTACATGCAAGTAAGAATTATATATATCATTAGGGGAATTTTTAGGTCTAAAATGGGCCTCCTAAGGAAATTATAAAATAAAATTGGAAATAATAAAATAATATTAGATTACAACATCAAATTTTCTAGGGAAAAATAAAAAAATTACTTTTTCAACACGTAATTTCAACTTATGTCTCTATGGGTTTACTCAAATTTCGAGTGGGGACAATAATTGGATGCATAGTTTGATTCCCCGTCCAAGGAGTACCCATGTTTCATACTTTTGATGGCATCTATTACACTAAAATTAATAAATATATGAGAAATGTGATTGCAATCACATTTTTTCATGTATTTCTCGTTTCTCGTGTGGCAAGGTCCATTGAAATTATGCAACATTGCTACTCCTTGGATGAAGATTTAAATTTTTGATCCAATGAGTATTCTCACTTGAAATTTGAGTAAAAAATTAGGGAGATGAGTTGAAAATACAAGTTGAAAAAAGTAGTTTTATTAATTTATTATTTTTTAATATTTTTACTTTTTTACCCCAAAAATTGTGAAGCATCACCCATGATTGACATCATCATCTTGAATCTTATTGGCCCTTATAAAGTTAATTTTTGTTGTACATTTTTCATAGGAGAACCATTTTAGACCTCAAAATTTCTCTAATATATATGTATGTATGCGGAATGTCCACAATTAACTCTACTTGTTTTATTCATAAGTCCTCAGATGGAAAATGGTGTCTTCCACACTTCTGCTCCAAGGGAAAGATATAAAATAATCTCAACATATATAGACATGTTGTAAATATGAATATTATTTCATTTTTCGCTTAGGGAACCTAATGTTTCTATGTGATTTCCCTCGTCGCTCCTATATGATTTGATATTTCCTATGGTTATACACGGTCATGATCTAATAGAATTTGGATGTGTGATATATGACTTGCTACCATGTAATATCACACCCGTTAACATTATGAACTGCTTTGCATGGTTTTTTTAAGGTACATATCTTAATCGAACTAAATTTACTCCTACATGTTGCATAACATGATTTGATTGACACCCATAACATACTATGACGCCACCTGCCTTACTGTACTCAGGATACTATCCCCGCATTAAAATTCTGCCACGATGGAATATGTCACATGGGTGGCATGTGATTATCGAGGAAATTTTTGGACAGTTTTGATGATATGGGTTCATCCAACACTCACGATCATCCTATGAAACCATACCCATGTTTTTCTTCGGATTTTTTTCTTATTGTGGTCATTTTCCCCATCGTCTTCTCCATCTGGAATCCCTCTGCAAAGCTGGTTGCCTTATCTCAGCCTCTTGCCTTTATGAATGCACACCATCCGTGAGAGTAATGGTTATTATACTTTTCCATCACGTCGCGCTATAGGAGAGGGTTTTCTTATTGCTGCTAGTGTGGTGTCTCCTTTCCCTCTTTAGAGGTGGAGCTCGTAGGAGACTTTCTATGAGAGCCACTCTGTATCATGGATCATAAAGAGACCATTCTCCGTAATCAATTCATTGTTCGGTTTAAAGTGCAATGGAGGAAAATTACACCTTAGGAGGCTACTTGGGAACGAGAGGATACTATGAAAGAAGCCTATCCAACATTGTTAAAAAATTAGGCATCTGAGTAATAAATAGCGAGGAAAATGTTATTTTGAAGAGGGGAAAGATGTAATATCCCTATGTTTCTATGTAAATATCCTTTGCTTATATTGAACTATATTTAGTTGTCATGGCTAGAAATTCATCATGAACTTAATTTGAAATAAATTGTGATGATGATGTATAAATAAATTTGGAAAAAAATAAAAAACTGGAGATTTCTTGGCAAAGAAACACTTTAGTTAAAGATATTATTACCCAAATCTAGAAAATGATGTGGATGGATAATATTAAGACAAAATTCCCTCATATTATTTATGAAAATACATAGGGGTTGCTTTATGAGACTTAATTTGATTAGAGAAAAATATCTATTAAATCACTCAGTGCATAAAGGACACTAAGTAAGGATTAATAAAGCATCGCAAGAGAAAAAGTCAGGTTTTAATGAAAAAGGGGAAGATATTTTTTTTCGAAAATTAGGAGAAAAGCCTAGGCTATTGTGTTGGTATACCCTAGAAAGTGAGACGTCACTAAGGAAAAATATGCTAGGGATGCAAGGCTTAATATACATTGTCTAGAATCACAAGAGGTTCTTGATTTACGACTAATGAGATATGATAGCGGGTAAAAACGTACAGTCTCAGTTTCATCTAATTCTCAATCTCTAGCTGTGTATAAAATGCCTTCACATTTTATTGCCCAACCAAATCCACCAATTAGGCAAACTCACACTGCTCTGACTACTTGAACTGGAAATTAAGAAAACAAATCTGGAATCTTTAATATCTCAAATCTAAGATTTGAGATATTAAATTAACTCTCTTGCATATAAGAACACCTACCCACACCTTTGGACTCTATCCAATTTTCAATCTGGCAAACCCCTCTAACTGTGGGAGCTTCTTGTTAAAGGCTCAACCTATATATTCAACCATAGTCAAACTTCCCCTTTACACAAAAGGTTGAAAAATCTCCAAGGCCTATAATACGCCCTTTTTATATAACCCAACATTCAATCTTTAACGTGGAACCCCTTATCAAAGGTTATAACAACCCTACATACAACATTAACCCAAGGTCCAACATTTCTTATGGTTCAACCCCTAGCCATACAACGCATATAATATGCGCTCATGTGCGAAACCCAATGTTTCACCTCACAAGACTTCAGCTGCAACAATTATATTAACTCCGGCCTTTGAAAACATTTCTAAATCCATTGCTCGATCCTTTTACATGATAAACAACCTCGACGTAAAATGGAACCTTAATACAATTAACGAAATCCCCTATGAAGTGCGACTATACTTTAATTAACATTCGTTAATAATTCTAAATTAAACCAAACCTAATGGACAATAAGGTCTGCTGGTCCCACAACTCAACTAAACACACGTTGGTTAACTTTCGGATGGATCCAACGATCCACGTTGCGTCGCGCTCCAGATCTCCATCCGATGCTTATAAAGAGTTTTTTTGTTTTTTTAGTGTTTGAGCGCTAACGCTCACAAATCATGCGACATTCGTTGTTTTTTGAAACCGCCCTTGGCTTACATGTCAGTCAATGGGAAATATCGTGTTATTTTTATAAAAACATCTTTCTACCATTTAAATTGCGCGAAAACCGCTGGGTTGAATTCCAAACCGCAGTTATTGTTCATACGTCATGGTTCCGTTCATATGCTCTAGTTTCCGCTATTTTCAATTGGATTCCGCTATGCCTTAGTTCTCACAAACTCTCTAATTTGAACCATGCTTTCAACATTATGTACAGGTTTTATCAACCCTTCACATAGAATCATATTATCCACTAAACACTGTATTGTGGCTTTGGAAGCATTTATATCGATTTTTTGAATTGAGTATACCAATCCCGATGCATATGCTGATCTGTGTGCACCGTGCATTCAAATTAACAGAGGGTCTATATAATCCTGAGGAATTCAAAAGGAACCAAGTCCTTCTGTAGGCAACGAACCCCTAAGTTCAATTCATTTTCATCACCTTACACAAAGGCCTCAATTTCAATGAGACTCACCTCAATTATTCAATTCCTCCACATACACCTGGAACATATGGTTTACTCTCAATTTTATGATTCGACCCCAGTAGTCAATCAACCATTTATTAGATACACAAAGGGTCCCTATTAACTCTTATTACAGAATTATTCATGCATTCCTCAAATGCTTTTATCACTGAATATACAGACAGGCCTTATAAAAATGACAGAGTCTCCCACATACTCATTTCACGGAGACTCAAGGAATTCTTACACAGAGCTAAATCAACAAAATGCACGAGAAGTACTGAAAAAATTCTTCTATGACATATACTTGAAATTACTTACAACGTCTAATCCAGCCAGATCTTTAATCAAATGGCCTTCTCGCTTCCTACTCTATACAGCTCTGTGCAGTTACATGCAGGTCTTTTGCAGGACTTCCTCATGCCTTCGAGGATTTTTTTTTATATACAACTACTACAAATGAACCGATTCAGATTCTTTGATGACTCAACAAAACCTGTAATTTCCTACAGTCTAAAATTATACTAAGTCCTAAACCAAAACTGGTTATCCCTTCATGTGCCCACTAATCATTCAGGCAGTTACATTTTCTCCAAATTTAACTAAAAACTACTCAAATGAAATTAATCACATAGGAAATTAAAACAGGAGACCCCCTTATGTTTATTTATGTACAAGATATTGTCTTGGGCCTAATGCCCCTGCATCAGACTCCCCAGGTTAAAATGGTTCATGATCTCCTGATCACGTGCTTTCATCTTGGTCTGCCTGGATCCCGCACTTTGTTTTGCAACTGGTCATTTTTTGCAACGTTATTCTTTTGTATCCCTCCTCACTTCCATACTTTGTGCTGCAACTTTCCACTGGCTGCACTTTTACATCCCCCTTCCGTTTTTCTTTTACTGCTGCTTCTTTGTTTCTTTGCTGTTGTCCTAGCTTGCTCAGTCCTTGCTCTTGGTATCGATTGTTGATCTCCTGTTGTAGCTCTAGCTTTTATTTGTTGAGCTCTTGCTTACTAAACTTTTATTTATTCAGTTTTTACTGCTGCCCTATTTTCCACCCAATCATCCATACCCTCTTGCTCTCTGCAATAGTAAAATTCTTTGTGATTTTCACCCATGACAAATTCTCTATCCTCGTCTCCTTCCTTCTTCTAGACCAAACATGCCTTATTCCTTCCATCAGTTCCTACAATCAGGAAAAAAACATCAATGTTATGAAATCTTTGAGTTTCTTTCTCCTCTTCTGGCAACACTTCATCTTGTTGCTTCAACATTTTCTCCAGCAACACTCCAAGCTGCTATTTCGACAGTCCACATTGTTTTCTGGATTTTTTCTGCAAACATTTTAGCCACCTCCTTTGGCCAAACACATCATCAATATGTTGCAACTCAGTTTCAGCATCTTCCTCTTCTCCCTTGCAATCTTCAACAATTTCCTCCCTTCTTGAATTATTTCAAGCTCTTTAAGTGTTGCATTTCCATCTTCTATCAGAGTAAAAATGTGATTTTCTATTGTTGTAGAAGCCCCAAAATTCTTCCATACAGTCTTCTCTCAAATCTTCTCTTGGCTATTCGAACAAGCCAATTCTTCTCTACTACCAACAACAACAATTTTCTGCACATGAGACATGACTGTCTCATCTTCATTCTTCAGCTGCTCATCTTCGTTTTGCAATCCCCAATTTTGAAATTGAGGCTTTCTCTCTTGTATTGAATCCTGTTGATTCAGCATACTCTCCAGCAGCTCAATTTCTCCACTCCCGGGGTCAAACATTCCCATAGAATCTTCTTCCTTCTCTTCTAATTGACTACCCAATGTTGTCAACTTACCTCCATCATCAACAAGATCTGCATTCTCCAAAAAATTGTCAAAACAAAATTCATACGGCCTCAGAACCTTTCTTTCTTCTGCCAGCATTTCAGTATGCTGTCCCAAAATCCTTTTTTTCTCAATTAGCACATCGATATGCTGATTCCAATCCTTCAAACAATCTTCGAGAAAATCAGTCAGTCTCTCCTCTACATCATCCTCTTCAAGGATGTCTCCTCGCTCTAGTTCATAAAAATGAACTCTCTCATCTTCAATCATCTCTGCCATTACAATCTGAACTCCTTCTTTTTGTAGTTTTGTCCTATGCTCCAAAAAACTTAATGCATGCCACAATCTTGGCATCTCATCTGAGAAAATATCCTGACAATCTTCACTATCTTCTACTGTCACTATCTCTTCAACCTTCATTGGAATAGAATCCTGATCTCCAACCTCTGAAATAATTTCATTCCTATGTCCATCATTCTTCACATGGTCATTTAATAGAATCAGTCTATCATTATCATCATTAATGACAAATTCATCACCATCAAACACAACTGTCATGTCCTCATTGAAGTAATCCCTTTTATAAAACAAGGAATTAATGAATTCCTTTTGTTGCAATAACACCATCTGATCATCACCTGAAAGATACTCATCATACTTTACTTGGAAATAGTCATCTTCATTTATCACAGTCTCATCATGTGGACTGTCTTCTTCAATACCTGCATTCATACACAATTTGTCAATTTTAGAAACATAAGACCTCATGGTCTCATTTGATGATTTGATCATCAAATATTCCTACTGTTTCAAGTCTCCTATACACTTCAGAGATTCTTCAATGGTCTTCTCTTCAGTTTCTTCGATCTGTCCAAATGATTGCTCAATTTCCAGCTTCTGGCCATCATCACATTTTAAATCTTCTCTGCTTCCAATATGTTGGAAAGAAGAACCTTTCTCGAACTGTGCATGGACATTTTCAAAACATCTGGCTGCTCCATTTTCCTTCTCAGTGGTAGCATGAGCAGTTTGTTTTCTCCCACATTCTCTTCCTGCAAACATACAAAAATTATCAGATGTAAGGCCCTTGGACCCCTTGGCCCTGCTTGAAGCTTCATTCTTCAATTCCTTCTCCATATACTCAATCATCCTGAGTATTTCCTCTTTCAGCCGAGCATTTTTCATTTGCTCTTTCTTCCTTTGTGGCCTTTGCCACTTTATCTTTTTCTTCATGAACCAAACAACTCTCTGGTTTCCCTCTATCATCCTCTCCAGCTCATAAAGTTGCTTATTGATCTCAGCTATCTCTTTCCAATATTCTTCATCAGTGAGTCTCTTCCTCATGCCAACTGCTTTGGCATCTTTCCTCACTCTTCCGTTGTGGCCTCTCTTAGAACCTTTGCAACCCCTATTGTGGCTATCAGTAGCCCGTTTTATCCACCATGAGATCTTCACTCACAAGCTCCACTAAGCCTCCGCGATAGCAAGCTCTCTTGTTGCAACTTACCTCACCAATCCCTTCTTCCAGATTTGGCTTTTAGCAAGTACTGATCCCCTATCTGCTAGAACCTTTGGAGAACTCTCTTCTGCTCTATCTAGGCTTCACTCTGCAACTTCCTTCTAGAACACCTCTATTCTTCCTTCATCCAACCTCTGTTGGGAATCTTCTAGGTTCTACCACACTCTTTCTGCACTCAAAATCCCTTGCTAGACTCCTCTTATCACTGCACTTAAAGCTTGTGATCTGCTTCTTGCTGAGATTCCTTCCTCAATTGCTTGCACTCTGCATTCTGAAAACAATACCTTAAAACCAAAGTTTAAATAAGACTCCTCAACTCACCTCTCAAGATCCCTGAATGATCTTTCTTCATTTTTCACCCGCACTGCATATCTATTTGCTGCAATCTTCAAGAAACTCTTTCTTCAACTCCAGATTCTGCACACCTGGAGACCTCTTCACTATATGCAAAATCAAATCTGCAATCCTTATTAAATATATTTAAACGCCAAACTTTTCTTCCCTGTTTCAATACATGTGCATTTCAAAAATAAATTTTCAAAGAGCTATTTAAACTCTAGCTCTGATACCACTTGATAGCAGGTAAAAACCCACAGTCCCGATTTCATATAATTCTAAATCTATGGCTGTGTATAAAATGCCTTCACATTTTATTGCCCAACCAAATCCACCAATTGGAAAAACTCACACTGCTCTGAATATTTGAACTAGCAATTAAACAAACAAATCTGGAATCTTTAATATCTCAAATCTGAGATTTGAGATATTAAATTAACTCTCTTGCATATAAAAACACTTGCCCACACCTTTGGACTTGATCCAATTTTCAATCTGGCAAACCCCTCTAACTATGGGAGCTTCTTGTTAAAGGCTCAACCTATATATTCAACCATAGTCAAACTTCCCCTTTACACAAAAGGTTGAAAAATCCCCAAGGCCTATAATACGCCCTTTTTATAGAACCCAAAATTCAATATTTAACGCATAACCCCTTATCAAAGGTTACAAAAACCCTACATACAACATTAACCCAAGGTCCAACATTTCTTATGGTTCAACCCCTAGCCATACAACACATATAATATGCGCTCATGTGTGAAACCCAACGTTTCACCTCACAAGACTTTGGATGGAGCAATTATATTAACTCGGGCCTTGGAAAAGATTTCTAAATCCATTGCCCAATCCTTTTACATGATAACCAACCTTGGCTTAAAATGGAACCTGAATACAATTAACGAAATCCCCTAGGAAGCGCAACTATAATTTAATTAATATTTGTTAATAATCTCGAATTAAACCAAACCTAATGGAAAATAAGGTCTGCCAGTCCCACAAATCAACTAAATGCATGCTGGTTAACTGTTGGACGGATCCAATGATCCACGTTGCGTCTCAGCCCAGATCTCCATCCAACGATTATAAAGAGTTTTCACATTTTTTTAGTGCTCGAGCGTTAATGCTCACAAATCACACGACATTCATGTTTTTTGAAACCTCCCTTGGCTTATGTGTCAGTCAATGGGCAATATCGTGTTATTTTTATAAAAACAACTTTCCACCATTTAACTTGCGCGAAAACCGTTGGGTCGAATTCCAAACTGTCGTTACTGTTCATACCTCGTTGTTCTGTTCATACGCTCTAGGTTCTGCTATTTTCAATTGGATTCTGCTATGCCTTAGTTCTCATCAAACTCTTTAAATTGAACCACGCCTTCAACATTTTGTACAGGTTTTATCAACCCTTCACATGGAATCATATTCTCCACTAATTATTGTATTGTGGCTTTGGAAGCATTTATATCGATTTTGTGAATCGAGTATACCAATCGCAACACAGATGCTAATATTTGTGCACTGTGCATTCAAATTAACATAGGGTCTATATAATCCAGAGGAATTCAAAACGAACCAAGTCCTTCTGCAGGCAACGAACCCCTAAGTTAAATTCACTATTATCGCCTTACACAAAGGCCTCAATTTAAATGAGACTCACCTCAATTATTCAATTCCTGCGCATACACTTGGAACATATGGTTTACTCGTAATTTTATGATTCGACCCCAGTATTCAATCAACCATTTCTTATATACACATAGGGTCCCTATTAACTCTCATTACAGAATTATTCACGCATTCCTCATATGCTCTTATCACTGAATATACATACAGGCCTTAAAAAAATCCCAGAGTCTCCCACATACTCAATTCACGGAGACTCGAGGCATTCTTACACAAAACTAAATCAACAAAATGCACGAGAATTACTGAAACAATTCTTCTATGACATATACTTGAAATTACTTATAGCTTCTGATCCAGTCAGATCTTCAATCAAATGACCTTCTTGCTTCCTACTCTATACAGCTCTATGCAGTTACATGCAAGTATTTTGTAGGACTCCCTCATGCCTTTGAGGCTATTTTTTTTATACAACTACTACGAATGAACTGATTCAGATTCTTTGATGAGTCAACAAAACTCTGTAATTTCCTACAGTCTAAAATTATACTAAGTCCTAAACCGAAACTGGCTATCCCTTCATGTGCCCACTAATCATTCAGGCAGTTACATTTCTTCCAGATTTAACTAAAAATTACTCAAATGAAATTAATCACATAGGAAATTAAAACAGGAGACCCCCCTATGTTTATTTATATACAAAATATTGTCTTGGGCCTAATGTCCCTGCATCAAGATATCAGCTCAGGGGGAACCAGTGGTGAAGGTTCAATGTTGGGTGGAAAGTTTTCATCCGGAGCAGATCCAGTTGGTCACAATTATAGTTTCTATTTGTTATTTATTTACATTATTTCTTTTGTATTACTCATTATTTTATATGAGAAACATTATGTTTGACTATATTTGAAAACTCTATTGTCTGATATTTTCTTGTTCATAACTGAAAATTATGATGTGTCCCGAATTATGGAAATAGTTACATATTTGAGAAGTAGTTTAATTGAGATGTAGATGAGCTATGCATGAGGATCCTATGTATATGATTTTGGGGCTCACGTGAACTAGAATTGTTTCCACAGTAATTCCTTTTCTTAAATTTATTATTTGCATTATGTTCAATTTATTGTTATTTTGTATACATACAATTTTATTGCGTATGTAGATGTAGAATAAACTAGTGACTCTTTACATATATGAAAGGAGTGCATGCGATTGCTAAAATAATTTTAGTTCTTCTTGAGAGTAAATTATATAAACAGATTTAGCAAGTGAGGTAAAGAATCCTATCACAATGATTTCTTAAATTCGAAGTTTAACCTGGTTTGGAAGCTGGGTGCCTAAAAGAAACTTGAATGTGTAGATAACCATGGTAGAAATATTTTATGTTTTTCCTTAACCTAGATAGAGGAAAAGAAATTTGAACTTGGTCTTATGAGGCTGATTGACCCGTGTAAATCACCCTAGTGAAGGTTACCCTCAGTATACAAGTAGAAGAAAACTCACAATTGAGTTTTTTTTTTCCATAAGAAGTAAAAATATCCAACCATATATATATATATATAGTTAAGGTGACGAAAGGATATCACTAGTATTGAAACCATAAAATGAAAATTACGTAGACTAGAAGACATGATTGGTAGCAATTCACTCTAATTAAAATATAAAGAATGAGACAAGACTAAAATACTCTATATCAGGAGTTGAGTAGCAATATTTGAAATCAAGTCACTATTAAGTGAAAATCTGACCCCAAATGGGGAATTAGATCTGAAAACTTTCAATTAAATCAATAACTCAACACTATTTGTATATTAAGGAAACTAATATATATAGAAAGACACATTAGTAAAATGTATGCTTACAAAAGAGATAGAAATGTAGAATTTTTTTCTCTATTATTATAGGAAAATGTCAAATTCCACTCAGGAAACAAGAAAAATTGAATTGAATGGTGTGTGCTAGCGAGGCACAAATAAATACTTTATTGTGTAATAACTTTTTTAATACCAAATGCATTAAGCACACATACATTGGGGAGAAATACCATAGCACCTGCGTTCATATTGGGGGATATATATTGAGGAAAAATGACATAATATATTGACCATATAGTAGGGGGTAAAGGGATTTTATATTGATAGGTATAAAAAAATGAAGCTCAAAGTTAAGGAAAAAATATAAAGGCATATAGAAAATATTAATGAAAAAATGGATACTTACAATATATAGCGAAATATTGGGTTTTATAAAATGGGAACGTGTATTGGGTTCGTAGGTTCTTATTGGTAGGGGGTTAAATAATGTGATTTTTACACGTCTTTTCCAATATGTAGTCAATTAAGGGTATTTTGTAATATGCCATGAATGCATTGAATGAAGCCCCTTGTATAAGAATACATATAAAAAAACATTCAACCAATATATTCTTAAGAATATTTGTGAATATTTCTCAACCTCAAAAGAGGATGCAAGTTAACACTTAATTTCAATAATAAGATTAACATCTAGTAATGTATGCATTGAATAAACTTTGTAAATGGAAAAATATGCAAAACAATTGTTCGAAATTAACACATAGTAATTTAGAAGATAATCGATTTGTAATAAATTAACTATGTTTACAGGCTTCACGACAGATTAGAACCTAGTTTCTAAAAGCTACTACATTTTCCAGAATGAAATCTGAAATAATTAGTACCAGAATCATGACTATAGGATGAGAAATTAAATAAAAAAATGTATGTCGAATATAGGTATTCATTGATGTCGAAAAGAAAATTTCCAGTTTAAAATTTAGTATAGAAAAATTGCTCAATTTTACTAAGACCCAAATTTATTCACCACAATGATGGAACTGATTCATTCCTCACCACATAATGTGAAATTATAATTTCCACTGTAATTAACACATATAAAAATGATGCATATTGCAACTTTATACAAACCTCATTCCACAAAAAATCAACGGAATACTTAAGGGATCAATTATATACATACAAAAATAGCAAAGTCGAAAATTGTTGCATTACCAAATATGGAATCCATTTAAAAAAAGAAATAAACGATGTCTTTCTGGTTGAGCCATGGTTCATACAAATCAACACCGACCATCAAACAAATGTGACCAAGTACTAGTCGTATTCATCTTGCATCATACCCACATTACATCACTTAATTAACGCAGAGATGAGGTTCACTAATGCCACAGAATCTCATTGATTATATCCTACTTGTGATAAAACAAGGCGATGTTCACCCATATGTTATACGTTGTGTTATCTGTTACACACCCATGTGATATCATATGGAAGGTGATATCATATGCTTGTTGTGTAACCATCTCCAAAAATAGATAAAAGAGATATCAACACCTTAGAAATAAGCCACTTCGAGGGGGCAACCTCCGATACATTACATAAATAAAAAATTCTTGGATGACACAATTTACAAAACCTCCTTTCTATATATAGGAGTCCATGAGGCCATAATGTAATCCTAGTGGGCCACAATGTAATCTTATCCGACCTAACAATAATAATTTAAGGGCACAATAATAACAAAATGGGGTTACAAGGGTACAATAATAATAATAAGGGGGTTACACTAATAACAATAAGGGACTATACTAGTAATATAGGGACCTAACATGCCCCTCTCCTTCAAAAAAGTGTTATCCTCAATGCTTGAGTAGCTCTAGGTGCTTCTGTATAAACTTCTCATCCTCCCATGTAGAATCTTCAGTCGGTAAGTTCTTCCACTTGATGAGATACTCTGAAATTGATCGATTCCATAGCTGTCAAGTTCTTGTTTCCGTGAACGCTTCAGGTTCCAATATGATTTTTCCTTCCTCATCAAGTTCTGGAAATATTGTTTGAACTGGAAGATTTTCACCTATAACTTTCTTTAAGCATGAAACATGGAAAATTGGATGCACTCACGAACAAGCAGGAAGCTCCAATTTGTATGCCATAGTACCAATATTTTGCAACACCTTGTAAGGACCATAGTACTTTGGCGATACCTTATTATCCTTCTTCGCTTGCTTGAGGGACATATTTTTGTATGGTTGTAGCTGTAAAAATACCTAATCTCCTACATCAAAACTTCTCTCGCTGCGATGTTGATATGCCTATTGTTTCATTCGATTTTGTGCCAAATTCAGGTTATCCTTTAAGAGTTGGAGAACTTCTTGCTAATGCTCGATGTGATCTTCCACTGCTTGAACCTTCTAATTTTCCCTTAAAGATGATGTGATGGATGGTGGATGATATCCATAAAGTGCCATAAATGGGGTCATTTTTTCTGGAGTATGCAAGGAAGTGTTATACCACCATTCAGCGAGAGGTAACCACTTGACCCATTGTGTTTGTTTATCAGATACAAAACAACGAAGATATCCTTCCAAACATTTATTTACTATCTCAGTTTGACCATCATATTGAGGATGATAAGATGAGCTATGAGGTAATTGAGTACCCAAACAAGGAAACTTTGTCCAAAAATTTCCAGTAAAAATGGGATCTCTTTCGCTCACAATAACCCTTGGGCTTCCATGTAGCTTTTGAATTCTGTCCATAAATGTAGTAGCAACTCTACTTGCTTTAAATGGATGAGATAATGCACAAAAGTGTGCATACTTGGTAAGTCTATCAACTACCACCATGATGACACTCTTTCCTTCAAACTTAGGTAAACCTATGATAAAATCCATTGAAATATCCTCCCAACGTTAACTTGGAATGGATAAAGGTTGTAGAAGTCCCAGGGTCTTAATTGTCTCAACTTTATTCTATTGGCAAACCAATCATTCCACCACAAAATTTTGAATATCAGATTTAAGGCCATCCCAAAAAAAATATTTCTTCACCCTTTGGTAAGTTTTTAAAAATTCTGAGTGTCCTCCTAAAGGAGAAGTGTGCAATTCCAAAAGATTTTTTTGTTTTAGTTGGGAATTATTACAAAGATATAAGCGATCGTTGTACCATAAGGAATCATTTTTCCAACTAAATGTATTAGATGTATTGGGATATTGCTGCAACTTTTGAATGAGTGTCCATACATCTTTGTCCTTCTTCCATTCATCCCTTGCTTTGGTTATCCAATCTGGTTGTATAATAGAAATGGCACAAAGCAATGCTTCGACCTCTTCATTCTTTCTTGAGAGTGCATCTGCAACAACATTAAGCTTTCCTTTTCTGCAGATTATTTCAAAGTCATAACCCAACATCTTTGTGACCCATTTTTGCTGCTCTTCTGAAGATAGTCTTTGTTCCAAAAAGTGTTTAAGACTATCATGATCAATTTTTACCTTGAAGTGTCTTCCCATTAGGTAAGTTCACCATTTCTTTAGTGCATGCAGTATTGCTAACATTTCCTTCTCATAAATAGGTTTCTGCAAATACTTTCCTTTGATTGGACAACTTTCAAAAGCAATGGGTCTTCCTTCCTGCATTAGAACAGCACCAATTCCATTTCCTGAGGCATCACATTCCACAATAAAGGTTTTTGTGAAGTCTGGCGTAGCTAAGACCGGTGCTAGGCACATTGCCTCTTTAAGATGTTCAAAGGCCTTAGTTGCTTCAGGAGTCCATGAAAATGCATCTTTCTTCAATAATGTTGTTAGAGGTGCTGCTATTATCCCATAATTCTTAACAAACTTGCGATAATACCATGTTAACTCGAGAAATCCTCGCAACTGCTTTATGGTTGTGGGGACTTTCCATTCCTTAATGGCTTTAATTTTGTTAGGGTCTACCTTAACACCCTCGTGAGATACAATATGACCCCGATATTCCACCTCTTGTACTCCAAAGAAACATTTGGATGTTTTTGCATATAATTGTTTCTCCTGCAATAGTTTGAGCACCCTGTCAACATGTTCAACATGATCCTTCGAAGACCTGCTATAGATTAGTATATCATCAAAAAATACTAGCACAAATTTTCTAAGGAAGGGTTTGAAAATGGAATTCATCAACCCTTGAAATGTAGAAGGTGCATTGGTAAGGCCAAAAGGCATGACTAAAAATTCATAATGACCCTCATGAGTTTGAAATGTTGTTTTGGAATATCTTCAGTCTTCATTCTAATTTGATGATATCCTGAACGAAGATCCAACTTGGTAAAATAAATTGCTCCATGTAATTCATCCAATAATTCATCAATCACAGGAATGTGAAATTTATCTTTAATGGTGAGCTTATTGAGCTCCCTATAATCCGGACACATTCACCATGATCCATCCTTCTTGTGTACCAATACTACAGGAGCAGAGAAAGAACTTTGACTAGGTTGAATTATACCTTCCTCTAACATTTCTGCAATCATACGTTCAATTTCGCTCTTTTGGAAGTAAGGATATCTATAAGGCCTGATGTTTGGAGGAACACTTCCTGGAATCAAATGAATAGCATGATCATGATCACGAATAGGTGGGAGTCCTTTGGGAGCTTCAAACACCTTGGAATGATTGTCCAAGACTTGTTGGAGATCTGCAGAAATAGATGATTTTGATGTTGGAACTTCTAGTGAGCATAATTGTGCAATTACGCCTCGCTGTTCTTTCTTTAGAAGCTTTTTCATGACATTAGAGCTTATTATCCTTCCTGGCTTCCCTGCAATACCCCGTAATTCAACTTCCTTTCCGTCTGAAAAAAATTTCAAGAAAAGTTCTTGAAAATTAAAAGCTACCGTCCCCAAAGATTGTAACCATTGTACTCCTAGTACAACATCAGCACCTCCCATAGGAATGAAAAGCATTGGACTAGTCAACACATATTCCCCCATGGTTAGCTTGATATTATGGCATTTTCCGGAGCAATTTATAGTTCCTCCATTTGCAACCATCACTTGACATTCTGGTGCTGGGTATAGGAAACAATTTAATTCCTTGGCTACCTTACAATGAATAAAATTATGGGTGCTACCTGAATCAATCAACACTATTACCTTTTTCTTCTTGATATGTCCTTCTATCTTGAGAGTTTGAGGAGTGGTAATTCCTCCCAGTGCATTACACGATATGGTCGGATTCATTTCTTCCTCTTCTAGGGCTGGTTCCTGGTGTATATCCTCTTCTTGTTCATTTTCTTCTTCCTCTTCACAATCTATGTAAAATAATTTCTTCTCAGCACACTTATCACCTTTAGTGTATTTGCTATCACAACTGTAGCAAAGCCCTTTTGCTCTTTTTTCTTCCAATTGTTGTGGTGTCAACCTTGTAGGTTGTGGAAATCTAGGTGTAGCAACACTTCCTTCTTTATAGAAATGAGTGGTAGGCTTCCTTGTCGCCATAATTTTACATTCAATTTTTCTTGCCAACCTGAATGCCTTCTCCAATGAATCAGGTTCCAAAATGCGAACTTCATGTTGGATGTTATCCTTTAAAGTACCTATGGAGAGATCAATCCTGTGTTCCTCTGAATATCAGTTACCCTTATATTCAATTTTTGGAAGTCCTAAATGTGCTCCCCCACTAAACCCTTTTGTTTTAGATCTATCAATTGGCTAAATAAGGTGTTTCTCTTTGTATCCTCATAATGTGCTATCATTTCCTTCGTAAAAAATTGACCAAGTGACAATTTTTTTACGGGAGCAAAGCCATCGATACCATACAAATGTTTTTTGTTCTAAATGTAAAGTTGCAATGCGTACCTTTTGTGTGTTTTGCACGTTATGGAGATCAAAATATTGCTCCATCTGTAGTATCCATGTTACAGGATCCTTTCCATCAAACTTCCTCATATCCATTTTTGGAATATGGTGGTTCTTCCCGCCAACATTAGAGTTTGTGAAATCACGATTAACATTTATTTTGTTCTCATCATGAGTTTCTTCTACTATCTTTTCACCATTATGAAACATTTCTTGTATCAACTTTGTCAAACCTTCCATGTTTGCTTTTAGATCCTTCTTCATGTTTTCCATGTTGTCTTTCATGTCATCCATCTTAGCTTCCATGCCAGCTTCCATGCCATCCATATTAGCTTCCATGCCATCCATCTTAGCTTCCACGCCTTTCTTCAAAACTTCCATTTCACTTTTTGATGCTCTTTGCAAGAGAAAAATTTGGTGCACTTGCTCTTGTAATTTTGATAGATCATGTTGCAATTCTTCATCTTCATGAGTCATAGTAGAGCCTTCTGAAGGCTTAATGGGTGTTGAATTATTTTTACGGGGCATTTTTTAGAATCCAATACTGATATATATTCTACAATATGCCCTTGGAATCAATTCAAATTGATTCTTCAAACAAGACTTATGCAATTCGAAAAAAAAAATACACACCTTTTTCTTGGTTTTGAGGAGGTCGATATTGAAATTGGATTATCTCTATGATTGTAGCACTTCAATATTTGAATTTTGGTACCGACGTAGCCCTCTACGTTCTCTTTTGAATGCCACAGGTCTGACCTGATTTGGATTCTCCAAGACAAAGTTGTGTCCAATCTACCACAATGACCTAATTATGGACTGGTTCAGTAGAGCGAACTTGTACGACTTGCCACATGTCACTGTTTCATCCTTCAGCTCTAAAATTGATAGCCAAGAAACTACAGTCCATTTAATTTCGACCACTTTTTATGGCACTCCAATCCGATCCTCAGAGAGAGAGTTATGGATATTTTCCCACGATCATCTCTTTGAGATGAAATTCGGGAGCCTAAAAAAGCACTACCTTCCACAGATCATATCTCCGAGAATATTACGAACCAAGGTCTAAAATATTTTGACAAGTTTCCTCAAGATTTCGTCTTAGCACCCTAAAAATTTCAGATTCTGAACCTTCATAGAAAAAACGTTATAGCGCAAACGCCACGATGACCTATTTAGGAGCCTGAAAAAAGACCTGACTTCCATAGATCATATCACCGAAAATATTGTGAACCAAGCTCTGAAATTTTTAGACGATATTCCTCAGAATATCGGCTTCGTACCCTAAAAATTTAAGCTTTTGAAACTTCGTAGAAAAACGTTTATAGCGAAAATGCCACGATGACCTGTTTGGAGCAGTGAAACCCTAGAATCCAAAGCTCTGATACCAAATGTTGTGTAACCATCTCCAAAAATAGATAAAAGAGATATCAACACCTTAGAAATAAGCCACTTCGAGGGGGCAACCTCCGATACATTACATAAACAAAAAATTCTTGGATGACACAATTTACAAAACCTCCTTTCTATATATAGGAGTCCATGAGGCCATAATGTAATCCTAGTGGGCCACAATGTAATCTTATCCGACCTAACAATAATAATTTAAGGGCACAATAATAACAAAATGGGGTTACAAGGGTACAATAATAATAATAAGGGGGTTACACTAATAACAATAAGGGACTATACTAGTAATATAGGGACCTAACAATGCTGCACGTATTTACAGTCATAAACAACATAACTGTGGTATCCACCACTTGATGCTACCTTCTCACAATGCATTAAGCCTTCACACAGACTCCATGCATCTGAGGTTGCACACCCAAGTCACAAGTTTGAGATCTTATCTTTTTTGTTCTTGCTTCGAACACACCCTCATTCCTGCATTCACACACTCAAATATACAACATATATATATATATATATATATATATATATATATATATATATATATTCAGGCTCAACAAAAACCATACAACACCAACCGCAAATTGTATTACTAACACATGGACTAAATATGCCATTAATCACCCCTTTTGCATTTGCAACCTACACACTGGAAATCTTGGTGTTTCCTCTCTATCTCCTTATTATTTATACTTGAAATATGAAACTGTTCCTCTTATAATAGGTTTCTTCTTGACTTTTCTAAACAAATCACTACCTCCTTATTTTCAAGTGCTTATCCCTATGTTGGCTCTATATCCACGCATGGAAAGAAACCAAATCCTAATTTTATTCCTAATTGATTAAAAATAAAAATAAAAACTAACTATTCTCATAAATAAATAACAATAATAATAAAATAAAATAAAATACTTCTACTGATGTTTATTTCTTTTGGATTAGCCACAACATGTGAAGAAAACATCACATTGTTGGCTAAGTCTTGATGCTTTGCTACAGACTCCCGGGGAAGAAAACTGATCTTGTAATGCTTCAGAATCTATTCCCAACTTCTGTAGCTCTGATGTAGTCATCCATCTAGCGTCTTCCATCGGCTGTCCTTTCCACTTGACTAAATACTAATAATAGGTTTGGCTCCTAGTTTTCTTTAACACTCTCTTCTCCAAAATGGCTTCGACTTCCCTCTTCCCTACTTTGGGCATCTCCTCTTCCCAATTTACCATTGGGTTTTCTTCTGCTATGGCATACCCTTGTGGTTCTTCTTCTAGGTCATGGTATAGGTACAAATATGGAACATTAAAGATCAGCGATATTCCAATTCTTGTTGGTAATTTAACTTCATATGCATTTGAAGAAAATTTCCTTACGATTTTACATGGCCCTATCTTCTTCATTTTTAATTTGTTATAAGTTTTAACAAGAAATATTTCTTTTCTTAAAAACACCATAACCAAATCACCCACGTGGAATTATTTTTCTCGCCTCCTCATATCTTCTCTTTGCTTGTATTTTCTACTGCTTTCCTGCAATCTACTTTTGACATCTTCCTGTAGTTCTTGCATCTATTCTGCAAATTATTTAGCCTTTGCACTCCCTACCTTCTGTTTTCCTAGATCTCTGAACTCATACACACCTCGTTGATGCATTCCAAAAACAATCTGGAATGGACTCATACTATTACTTCGATTTGGAGTATCTTTGTAAGAAAACTAAAGCCTGAGCAAGGGCTAAATCCCATTGTTGAGGATTTTTATACACCAAGCTTCTCAATATGTTTCCTAGACTTCTATTCACTACCTCAGCCTGGAAATTCATTTGAGGATGATATGATGAACTGAAACTAAGGTTGGTACCTTTTTTCTTCCACAGAGTTCTCCAGAAATTTCCCACAAACTTGGTATCCCTGTCAGAAACAATGCTTACAGGTAATCCACGTAATCTTAGAACCTCTGAAAAAAGCAGATTAGCAATATGTGTTGCATCACTTGTTTTCTTGCATGAAATAAAATGAACCATTTTAGAAAATCTATCCACAACAACATAAATGAAATCATTTCCCAGTGTTTTTGGCAAACCAAAAATAGAATCCATACTAACTGCATCGCACGGTCAGTGGGTATTGGTAATGGCGTATACAATCCTGTATTCTGACTTTTCCCCTTAGCATGTTGACAAATCCTGCATTTTTCCACAAACCGATTAACATCATTTTGCATCTTCGGCGAGTAATAAAAAGTATTTACCTGAGAAAAGGTTTTGTCTCGTCTAAAATGTCCGGATAGGCCTCCACCATGCTTCTCGTTGATTATGTTTTCCCTCACATAACATTTAGGAATGCATAATTTATTACTTTTGAATAGTAATCCCCCTTGAATAAGATAATCCAACCACTAGCTTCTATTATGGACTACTGGACTTTCCACGGCTCCATATATTTATTTAAACTCTGCATCATCTTTATACATGTCAACCATCTCCTCGAACCCTACAACACTAACTTGTAACTCCTGCATAATTAAGTTCACCCTCCTCAAAGCATTAGCAACTTTGTTCAATTTTCCACTCGTATGTTTGATTACAAAAGTGAAAATCTGCAAATATTCTACCCATTTGGCATGTTTCTGATTTAACTTTGGCCGATTGTTTATAAACTGTAATGCATGATTATCAAAATATAACACAAACACTTTTGGCAACAAATAATGTCTCCATTTTTTTAAAGCCTGTACAACAACATAAAATTCCTTGTCATAAGATGAATATTTCTTCTTCCCTTCATTTAGTTTTTTGCAGAAGTATGCTATTGGTTTATGATATTTGCCCAAAACTACTCCAATCGCAGTTCCACTAGCATCAGTTTCAACTTGGAAAACTTTCTCAAAATTTGGTAAAGCCAAGACTGTTTTTTCAGTAATATTTTTCTTTAGCAATTTAAAGGTTCGATCTACTGCTTCTGTCCATTTGAATGGTTGATTTGTTTCTCTAATTGTTTCAATAATGGGTGCACAAATTTGACTAAAACTTTGGATAAGTTTTCGATAGAAACTTGAAAGACCATGGAGGCTTGTTACCACAAATATGCTTCTAGGAGTTGGCCAATTCACAATTGCTTGGATTTTCTCTGGATCTATTTTCAGTCCTTCCTTAGAGACTACAAACCCCAAATAAATTAGTTTTTCCTTCATAAAGCTGCACTTCTTCAAATTTATTAGCAGATTTTCTTTTTGCAAAGTCTTTAGAACTAATTTAAGGTGTTCCAGATGCTCCTTTTTAATTCGACTGAAAATGCGAATATCATCAAGATAAAAAATTACAAAATTACCTGCATATTCCTTCAAAACTTCATTCATTAACCTCATGAAAGTACTAGGTGCATTAGTAAGTCCGAAAGGCATTACTAACCATTCATACAGATCACTGTTTGTTTTGAATGTGGTTTTCCACTCATCCCCTTCTCGAACCCTTATCTGATGATACCCACTCTTCAAATCTATCTTAGAAAAATAATTCGACCCACTCAAACAATCCATTAAATCATTCATTTGTGGTAAATAAAATGATACCTCATGTTGATTTTATTTATGGCTTTAGAATCTGTGCACATGCCCCATTCACCTCCTTTATTTGGGCTGAATACTATTGGTACAACACATGGATTGAGGCTTTCTTTGATTAACTATTTATCCATAAATTCTTGCACTTGTCTTCCAACTTCGGCGTTTTCCTGTGGCGTTAACTTGTAGCCTACTTTATTTAGAAAACTGGCTCCAGGGATTAGATCAATATGATGACTAATACTCCCGATGGGCGGTAACTCATTTGGCAACTCATCCACAATAATATCAGAAAAATCATTCAACAGATTCTCAGTTTCTTTAGGTTAATCTTCTAAATTTGTATAAGTTAAAATTACTGTGGGTTTTCCAATAATAGAAAAGTGCATCTCCTCGCCCTTCTCGACTTCTTGCAGCAGGGTTTTTCCACTCATCAACATAATGTTGTTTCCAGGTGCTTCCTCGTCAGCTTTAGCTTTCAATGGCAACAGTGTATGCTTGTTCCCATGTTTCTCAACAATATAAGTGTTTCTTCTACCATCATGTATGGCTTTCCGGTCAAACTGCCAGGGCCTTCCTAGCAATATGTGACATACATCCATCGGCATTACATCACATAAAATAACATCCTTATAAGTACCAAATATGGAATCCATTTAAAAAAAAAAAAATCAAAATTGTCTTTTTGGTTGAGACACAGTGCATACAAATAAACACTGGCCATCAAACAAATGTGACCAAGTACTAGTCGTATTCATGCTACATCATATCCACGTTACATGACTTAATTAACACAGAGATGAGGTTTATTGATGCTACAGACTCCCATCAATTATATCCTACCTGTGATAAAACAAAGAGTTGTTCACCCATATGTTATACGTTGTGTTATCTGTTACGCACCCCTATGATATCATATGGAAGGTGATATCATATGCTACGCGTATTTATAGTCATAAACACGTCAATTGTGGTATCCACCACTTGATGCTGCCTTCTCACAATGCGTTAAGCCTTCATGCAGACTCCACAAATCTGAGGTCGCACACCCAAGTCAGAGATTTGCGATCTTATCTTTCTTGTTATTGCTTCCAACACACCCTCATTTCTACATTCACACACTCAAATATACAGCATATATATATATATATATATATATATATATATATATATATTTCTAGACTTCAAAAAAACCATACAACGCCAATGACAAATTGTATTACTAACGCATGGAATAAATATCTCATTAATCGCCCCTTTGTGTTTGCAATCTACATACTGGAAATCTTGGTGTTTCCTCTCTACCTCCCTATTATTTATACTTGAAATATGAAATTGTTCCTCTTAGAATAGGTTTCTTATGGAATTTTCTCAACAAATCACTTCCTCCTTATTTTCAAGTGTTTATCCCTATATTGGCTCTATATCCACAGAGGAAAAGAAACCAATTCCTAATTTTATTCCTAATTGATTAAAAATACAAAACAAACCAACTATTCTCATAAATAAATAACAATAATAGTAAAATAAAATAAAATACTTCTACTAATGTTTATTTCTTTTGGATTAGCCACAACATGTGAACAAAACATCACATTGCTGGCTAAATCTCGATGCTCCTGCATCATTCATAGTCAAATAGCTTATGCAAAAATAAAATAATTTCCTTGAAGGTATAAGTTCTGAGTATAAATTTCTACAATTTTCGCTTCACTAGGAAGCATTTGCAGAACTTAAATCCACGCAATATCAGGTATAATCCAGAGAAAAAAAAACCATTTCAAGAGTTTCATATAACCCATCATGGAAGGATATGTGATGAGCTTACCTGTATGTGGAACGAGATTTAAATGACAGGCAAGAATACGGTCTCCATACATTTGAAAGGGACAACAAAGAAAAAAAAAAAAACATGAAATAAATATAATAAGCATGAGACAGGTTTCGTGAAATATAAAAGGTGGAAACTTCATCTACAAGCCCAAATTAAGTGAATATCAAGGCTTACCTCTTGTGGCCAAGATTTTCTCCTCTTCCATCTAACAAGGGGTCAACAGAAGTACCCAAATCAAGCATTTTGTCCCTTAATAAGAGACCAAGAATAAGAGGCAACTCTGAGGATTGTTGCATTATTCTCCTATATATAAAAGGAAAAAAAAAACCAGAGACTCAGTTGTAGGACAATAGTATTAGTGGGAGAAATAAATTGTGTAAGCTACAACAAATGGAAACAAATTATAGATTAAACAAGCCCTCCCTCTGAAGCACGAGTAGACCTTCTCGAGGAGAACTAGCAGATGAGCATTCAAGTGGTTATGGTTGAAATGGAAACTTAAAAAGGGTAAGACGTGATTTTTATTTGTGAACCAAGCATTCATCTTCTGTGGCATAACAACAATAAACTGCAATACACAGTGAAACTGGTGAGCCATAAACAAAAAACTCAATTAACCAGTTAGGCACATCCAATAGCAAGGAAGGTGACACGAATACATGGTAATACCAGTGAAGTTGTTCGAACTAGCGGGTGGTCACTTGGCAGCGCCCAGAGAATGGGGAGTGGAGAAAATGACAAAGGAGAAGTTGGATTATGGTGTTTAGGGTTTGAATGAGGCGCTCCGAACAGTTGGATTTCCTCGAAGAAACTTAAACCACCCGCGAAAAACTAGGGCCACACACTATGTGATGTGCATATGGTGTCAAGTGTGTTGGATCAACAGGATTGGTCAGACGACTCTCGAAATGTACGACTTGTTATACCATATGTTTTCCAAGCATGAAGGTTTTTAATTTATGCTCAGTAGTGATAAACAAACCATAAAAAAAAGGAGGTTTTCACAATAAATAAATAAATATATTATTTCTAATGGTGAAGAGGTATGTGACATCCCCTTTCCTTATCTTGATGGAGTCATAGCCCCCTATTTTTGTTTTTTCTTCCTCACTTGTAGCTACATGGGTCAGAACTTATAACCATTTCGACTTTGATACAATGAGGGATTGGGCTAAACTAAGGTATTCCTATAATAGGATATGTATGATAATAGAAAATTACAAAACAATGAGTATGTTAATGAACTCAAAAGAGATTATTTATTGATTTTGTGTACAACAATAACAAGTTAGATGAACTTCATTTACATAAATATTTATAATCATAGTATTAAAAAAGGATTAATGGGGATGCAAAACTTAATTTGGTTAAAAAAAATAGATTAATCAATAAATTTATGTTATGCTAAAAAAAGAGACTTATAAAATCACAATGATTCTTGTTATTTTATATGGATATAGTTTTGAATCTTGAACCTCCAGTCTTTCTCCAAAGTCATGGAGGAATATTAAATAAATATAGAGTTATTTACAACTTATAATATTAAAATTAAATAGAGTACACCCTATGTTATCTTCATCAAAATGGTTGGTTCATTACCTATTTCGAATATATAAGCCTTGACCAGGTATCTAATCTAAAAACACAGGACAAGTAAGATGAAAGACAAGAAGACTAAAGAAGATTTTATCAATCTCTATTTATATAAAAGTGTAAAATTCTGGGTGAAACTCTCACTAATTTGAAAAAATGTTAATCATAAAATGTTTGGTAATATTTCTATAAAAATATTCAGCTAGTAAAGATTTTATTTATTTTTTGAAAAATTTTAGTGCAATAATAAAATGTTTAGTGCTATTTATATAAAACGATGGCTAGGGTTTCTGCCGCTCCTGCGTAAACTCTGCATCCCTAATCCCCTGCGTACATCATTCCGAAGCTCGACGCCCCCTGGCTTCTCTGCTGATACATTTTCCATGAATCCGCCCTCTAGAGGGGCAGGCACGACCCCCCCTCCACTCAACTGCCCCTCTTCTGACAACTCTGCAGCTGCAGACAAAAGTGCCAGACCTGGCTCAACCCGTCTGGCCGCCTCTGTTCCTGATCCCACTACAGACAATGCAGGTAACACCGCCTCAGGCTTTGCGGTCGCTAAAGACAAGGGAGTAGAGCAGAATGCCTCTGCGACTCAGCCAAAGGCGTCCTCTGCCACCTGCATCCCAAAGACATCATAGAGAACAAAAATAGACCTCCCCAGTCATCGCATCAATGGTCAAATCCAATATATGAGGGATCATGCCCTCATAGGCAAGTTCATAGGTCTATGGCCAACAGAAAAGGCCTTGCAAGGATGGATAGTTTCAAAATGGAAGCCTAAAGGACAAGTCACCCTGCAGCTTGGCCCCAAAGGTTTCTTCACAGCTATCTTCAACTGTCTAGAGGATAGAAATCGTATCTTTGAGGGAGGCCCGTACTTCTTCAACTCTGCAGGCATGTACCTTCATGACTGGATAGAGAGATTCAATCCAAAGAAAGAAGACTTCAACTGGGCTCCAGTATGGATCTGTATGTACTCTCTACCCCTGGAATACTGGGATGAGGAGACCTTAAAGGACATAGGAAATGGCCTGGGCATATTTATAAAAGTTTCCGAGGAAACTAAACTCAGACGATACACCTCATATGCCAGGATCTGTGTTCACATGCACCTTTCCAAAGCAGTCACGGACTCGATAAGTCTATTTCATGATGATTTTGAATGGGTTCAAACAATAGATTACGAGCATGTTCCCTTTCATTGCAGGAAATGCCATGAACATGGCCACCTTTTTTGGGATTTTCCTTTGAATCAACAGCCTAAAACCCCTGCCTCTGAGATTAGAAAAGATGCTGATGGATTTACAAAAGTCACTAGTCGAAGGAAGCACGCCAAGAAAACTCCTGTCTCCCCAGAAAATCCCAAGAAACCTGAAATTAGTAACAGCTTCGAAATACTGGCCTCTCAAAACACCTCGGAGGAACATCAATCTATCTTTTCCTCATCAGATCCACCTCCTAAATCTTCCACCCCTCTTCCTAAATCCTCAGATCCGTCCACTGCCTCCGTCACAACCATCTCCCCCGCCTCTACCTCCTCAGACAATATCGATCAAGCTCTGGTCCTCAAAGCTTCCAACATGGAGATAGATGCCGCTCTAGCTCTCAGCACCCATCAAAAGCTAAACAATGAAGAACAGAATATGCCGATACACATGGATGAGGAACCAGAGAGTATATATCTGGGAGATCTGGACATACTCAGCCTGGAAACAACGTGTAGACAGAAAGAATTCGGTGCAATACCTCCCTGACAATTAGAAAGCCTTGAGGTGGTTTTAGCTAGAGCACAGCAAAACAAATTTCTTGGTATTCAGGCAGGCAGTCTTTGGGATGGAAAAAAAATACTGAAAGAATCAAAGAAACGTGGCCGTAAAACAGATCTGCAGAGGACCATTATTATCGGAGAAATGCTAGTGGAATCTGGTAGATTCCCCAAGCTGACCAAGTTCTTCAAGACCCTCCCCCACCGTTCCTCATGAAGCTCATCTCATGGAACGTGAGAGGGCTCAATAGCCCTGCTAAACACATAATGTTAAAAAACATGACTCAATAAGATAAGCCATCGATAGTTTATCTACAAGAAACAAAATGCAACAACATTGCTCTGGAAAAGATCCTAAATAAATCTTGGTCTGGATGCCGTTCAATTTTAGTGGATGCCTCAGGAGCGTCAGGAGGGCTAGCAATCATTTGGAACCCCCAGGTTCTCTCCCTCCATGATTTTCATGCCTCACACTATTTCATTCAAACAACTTTCCATTTAATAGGGACCAACATCCATGGTCACCTCACTAATGTGTATTTCCCACAAGATTTACAAAAAAAGTTTGATCTGCTAGATACTCTCATAGTACTCAACTCTGCCAGGAGCTTCCCCCTATGGATTTTTGGAGGTGAATTTAACATAATCACAGCTCTGGAGGAAAAATTGGGAGGTAGAACGAGGTTGGATGTGGATATCACTAGCTTCAAAGACTTCATCCACAACAATCAGTTAATGGACCTTCAGACTTCAAATGGCATGTATACATGGACCAACAAAATAAGGGGCCCACAGCATATAGCCTCTAGGCTGGATATATTCCTAATGTCGAACAACGTAATTCACCTTGGTGGGGACTTTCATGCCTCAAGTGGGCTCTGATCACTGGCCCACAATGTTGCAGTGGTCGCGTCCTGGCTCTAGGTGCAATAGACCTTTTCGCTTTGAATCATTTTGGTTCTCACATCCGAACTTCAAAGAAGTAGTAATTGATGCCTGGAACTCCTTCACTCTCCCAGCTGGAGCCAAGATGTTTCAGTTTCAACAAAAGCTAAAACACCTCAAATGCACTCTCAAATCCTGGAATCCCACACAGTTCGGTAACATTTTCGTTCATCAGAAGAACTAGAGCAGCAAATGAATACATTGCAACAGTGTATTATCTCTGTAGGGAGAACGGAAGACTATGAACGACAGGAGCAAGCCCTCCTGTCCAAAATTGAAGCACGGAGGCAACAATAAGAGACCCTATGGCGTCAAAAATTTAGGGTCAGATGGCTTAAAGATGGGGAGAAAAATACCAAATTTTTCCACAGGTCCACCATTCAAAGAATAATGCAAAATAACATTGCCTTCATCAATAATCGGTAAGGGGAATGACTAGAGACGCATGAAGAAGTGGAACATGAATTCAAAGAGTACTTTCAGGACATTCTTCGGGAGCCTCCAGGCTGCAGAAGTCAATCCATACAATCAATCACACAGCACATTCCAAAAGTCATCATAGCTGACCACAACAACATGCTTCTCCAGCCTGTCTCTCTGCAGGAGGTGGAGGACGCTACGACTCAACTCAAGGATGGAAAAGTGCCTGGCCCCGATGGCTTCACAGTCAATTTATTTCATGCTTTCTGGGGGCAGATCAAAATAGAAGTCTGGGAGCTGGTGGAAGAATCGAGGTCATTGCATTGGATCCTACCATCCCTTAATACGACCTTCATATCGCTCGTTCCTAAAGAGGAAGAGTCCATCACTCTAGACAAATATAGGCCCATCACACTTTGCAATGTAATCTACAAACTCATCTCAAAAGTCTTGGTGAACAGGCTTAAACCTCTTCTCCCTCTCCTAATCTCGCCGGAGCAGACATGCTATGTATAAGGGTGCTAGATTCTGGACGGTATCATCCTCTCGCATGAAGTGATCCATTCTCTTAAGATTCTAAAGAAACCAGGTATGATCCTCAAGTTAGATATTTCTAAAGCTTTCGATAAACTAAGTTGGACCTACATCAATCAAATGCTCTTAGAATTTGGTTTTTGTGCTACTTGGACTCGATGGCTCATGAACCTTATCTCCTCCCCCTGCTTCTCCATCCTCCTCAATGGTTCTCCTTCCACGCCCTTTCGTCCCTTCCGGGGTATACGTCAAGGTGATCCTCTATCCCCTTTCCTTTTTGTTCTCATGGCCGAAGGCCTTAGTCGCCTCATTCATCATGCTGTCTCTTCAAATTCCTTAAAAGGCATTTCACTCCATGAAAGACCCCCCATCTCTCACCAACAGTTTGTCGATGATAATATGATTTTTGGTCATCCGTCAGTTCAAGAGGCCTCTGCCTTCAAGTCCTTGCTTGCTATCTTTTCAGAAGCCTCTAGAACCACCATCAACGCCTCCAAATCCCAGCTTTTCTTCTTCCACACTCCCATCCTCACCCAACAAAACATTGCTAGGATTTTGGGCTTTCCTATAGCTGTGCTTCCCTCGAAATATCTTGGAGCTCCCCTCTTTGACTTTGCCATCAAAAATTCTTCCTTGAGAACTCTCCTTGACAAATTAGAAGCTAGGCTCTCTTCTTGGACCTACTATTCGCTCAACATTTCCAGCAAACTCATCCTTATCAAATCCGTTCTGCAAGCCATGCCTTTGTACCTATTCTCTATATTGGCAGCCCCTAAATGGGTCCTAAAAAAAATTCGCAATCTTCAAAGAAACTTTCTTTGGGGCTCCTCGGGCCTGAACAGAAAGTGGGCTCTTGTCAAATGGACTGAAGTTTGCCTTCCGAAATCGGCTGGTGGGCTTGGTCTAAGGGATCCTCTCCACAACAACAACACCATGGGTGCCCACATCTGGTGGCACTAGATCTCTAAACCGCACACTCCTTGGGCACGTCTTTGGTAGGCCAAATATGCTCCAGGCAGACCACAGGAGGATCTCATCCGCATCAGCATGAATACCCCTTGCTCGTTGATTTGGAATGCTGCCAAGCAACATAGTGCCTTTATCCAAGCGCACAGATTCTGGGAAATTCACTTGGGTACTATGGCTATATTTTGGGAGGACTCTTGGCAGCAACTCCCTAAAATCGCCACTCTCTTCCAAAAACCAAAGTGGCAAGCCACTCTGCAACAAACTGATCAAAACCACGTCCAACAGTTTTGGCAGCGACATTCTTCTCAAGGTTTTCAACAATGGAAATCAGCTGGAACCTGGCAGGAGGAAAATTTTGACGAGATTGATCAAAAGCTCAAACTCAGAAGAATTAAAATATCTGATCAAAAGGACAAAGTGCGGTGGGGATACACACCTAAAGGCATGTTCACTACCAAAGAAGCATACCAACTTCTCTATCAACCCACACAGATTATAAAGGATCATCTATGGGATCAAGTTTGGCAACCAGGCATCTGGCCTAAGGTCTCCACATTCCTATGGCTTCTAAGCAAACAACGGCTCCTCACATGGGACAATTTAAAAAAACGTGGATTCACGGGGCCTTCCAGATGTCCCAACTGCAATCTTCACACAGAAACCACATCGCATCTCTTGGACACTTGCCCATTAGCCGCTCAACTCTGGGAGAGAATTGCTCAATGCAACAGAAGAACTGGCAGACGCGTGGGAGACATTGTAAATACCATCAGGAACTGGCCTCTAAAACCTTTCCAAAGTTTATTTCTCAACTCTCTCTGGAACCTTATACCAGGCTTTGTCTATTGGATCATCTGGAAGGAGAGAAATAAAAGGATCTTCAAAAATCAAAGTACGCCCCTTGACATCCTGTGGCTGCATCTCAAACAAAGTCTTCAAGAAACACTTTCTCTAAAGCACTGGCAAGACTCGGATTTTCCCGCATCCCCCCAGGAATGCCTCATTCTGAAGAACTAGAATCTCAACCTCACGCATTCAGCTCAACTCAAGTCCAACTCCTCCATCCATCCTGATTCTCCCCTCTCCTGGTCTCCTCCCGTGACTCACTCTTTCAAACTAAATTTCGACGGAGCTGCTAAGGGCAACCCTGGGTTGGCTGGTTTCGGTGGCATTTTCAGAGACGCTGAAGGCTCTGCTTTGCACATATATCATGGTTCGCTTGGAAGAGACTCCAACAATGCTGTCGAGCTTGAAGGTTTATGGAAGGGCATTTGTATAGCAGAAAAAGAAAACTTTTTCCCTCTAGAGGTTGAAGGGGATTCTCAAATTCTTATAGAGGCTGCTATTCGGATCCATTCTGGTACTTCAGCAGCAAAGATAGCTTCGAGTTGGCGACTTCTCAGCAGATTGGAACAAATTGAAGATTGGCTCAGGGCTCCCTGCAGCATCACCTTCAAGCACATCCGGCGCACCGCTAACAAGGTTGCAGACCGTCTTGCAAATCAAGGAGTTGATTAGCAGCTCCCCTTCTTCTCTAGTCCTTTGAACAGTTCTAATGATGCACAACTCATTCAAGACTGCACTCTCATGGTGCAACAAGATCAGCATCTCCCGGATGCAAGTGATTAGTTCGATGATGGGTACGTGGGAGGCGTTGTGGGTTGGCACGTGGTTTCTTACCACTGCCATCCGGTCTCGCGCGATGTTTAACATTAAAATCTCTGCCACCACCTTCAATGTTGCGTTAATGCAGCTCGTCCCTCCACACCAACACATAAGCTCTTCAGCCATGGCGCCTCCTCCCAGCCTCATTCATGCTCCTCCTTTGCGCTCGAGTTGCTCCATTGCTGCCGCAGAGCCTTGCTCTCGGACTAGCACTGGGAAGCGCTGTGCTCTGGAGTGCTGTATTGATCTGCTGCCGGATATTGATGTTTCTCAGAGTCCCTTCTGCAAGCTCAATTTCCTTTCGACCTCTGTCATTTCCGAAGCTCCTTTGCTGGCTGAAGCTCGGCCCCCTACGACCCTCCCCTGCCTTCACAGTATTTCTGTTTGCTCCGCGCTGCCTGTTCTTCACACTATGCCCAGATTACGCCACAGAATGCGTTGCAGGCAGGGAAGTTCTCGTGGGCGTGTGGTCCGCCAGCCCTCCTCCTCAACCTCTGGTTCCTCGTCCTACTCCTCGGATTTCTGCACTGACCACTTTCTCGACACAAGAAGTGGTCGTGGACGGGGTCGTGGGTAGCCCCATTCTGAGGTGCGCTCTCACCATTCCACCCCTGTGCAGTCTCATACAGCTCAATTTCGGTTCCCCTGTACCTTCAATCATTCCTCTTTCATGGCGACTATTACCATTGTGCTTCAAGAGGATTCTTCGGGTCTAGTTGCTGCGACTCCGGGGGTGACTCTGGAGAAGAAGGCGGAAGACAAGAATGGCACTCCTCCTACTGATTGCACGTAGGGCAAGGATCCCAGCGGCATTTCTCCCCAGGACGTGAGCCTTCAGGCTGGTCCGAGCGACCCCAATCGTGGCTGTTACACAGGCAAGGCCATCCCGCAAAGGAAGAAGACCCTTACAAATATGGTTGCTGCATCGTCGAAGAGTCGCCTCCCACTTCTCAAGAATCTTAATCAGGTTTGCTCTCAAAGGTTTTTATTTCCCAGTCACTCGAATTCCCTTTTGTCTCACAGTCGTCTTACGTTAATCAGTTCTTCTGCTCAGACTTTTGTTCTAAGGTTTAATTGCCAGTTTCCCCTGTGTGGGCGGTACTTATCTGCTTGTTTGTTTAGATCTAGTAACAATGTTATGGCTTCTGAAGCTTATCTGGTTAGAATTCAGTTTTGTAATGGGCGACACTTATCTGCTTGTTTTTTTGGGTCCAGTAATACTTTTATGGCCTCTGAAGTTTATCTGGTTAGAATTCAGTTTTGTAATGGGCAAATGCCGCATCTCTGGGTAAGACTTTTCGAGGCCACAGCCTCTCTGTAACTTATTGTATCAATAATAGGAGTAG